>SZWC01008585.1:66978-95587 GCA_023375785.1 Penium margaritaceum
AGTTCAAGAGGGACCAGAAGGAGCAGCACCAGCAGTAACAAAAGCAAAAATCTCCACAGCAACAGCAGCAACAGTCACAACAACGTCAACAGCAGTAGCAGCAGTAGCAACAGCAAAACCAGACCGGCGTGCGTCATTTTGGCAACATGAACGTCGCCACGGAGGTGTGCGACTGCCTCTTCATGGCGAAGTCTGACATGTCGCAGAAGGAGAAGACGGATCTGGCGTGGTACAAGGACTCCGGGTGTACCAAGAGCCTGACGCACCACAAGGAATGGTTTACGCAGCTGCTTTCCATTCCCCCCTGTCCGATTGCTTTGGGTGATGATCGGGTGGTGTATGCTGAGGGGATTGGGATTGTGGAGATGTGGTTGGAGACCCCGCGTGGCATTGAAGTGGGAGTGTTCCATGGCGTGCTGTATGTACCTGATGCTGCGTTCAACCTTCTCTCAGTGTCCTCTCTCACCAACACAGGACTGCGCGTTATCTTTGACGACGACTTTGGCTACATCCTCGACAAGGAAACCGGAGAGGAGTTGGCCAGGTCGGTGAAGGAAGGCAACATGTACCGCCTGTTGGGAGCGACCAAGATCGCGCGAGCAGAGTCTTGCAGCAGTGGTGCAGGCCACAGATGGCGAAATCTGGCATGCGCGCTACGACCATATAGGCATGCATGCCTTGCAACAACTTCAAACAAAGCAGATGGTACGTGACTTGCCCACCATCTCTAACTTTCAGCAGTAGTTATGCATCGGCTGTTTGGAGGGGAAGCAACATCGCGAGGCATTCTCTGGAGCAAGAGAACGCGCAAAGGAGGTACTGGAGCTGGTCCACACAGACTTGTGTGGCCCGATGCAGACCCAGAGCTTTGAAGGCTCTAGGTTTTTTCTCACCTTCATTGATGATTTCAGCCATTACACTGTTGTGTACTTCCTTTCCTCCAAGGACTAGTGCTTTAACAAGTTCAAGGAGTTCAAGGCCATGGTGGAGAACCAGACTGGCAAGAATATCAAGGTGTTGCGCAGCGACCGTGGTGGAGAGTACCTGAGCAAGGAGTTCCAAGACTACCTCGCAGCAGCAGGCATCAAGGCGTAGCGCACCGTGCCAAACTCGTCGTAGCAGAATGGCGTAGCAGAACGTGCCAATTGCACCATTGTTGAGTCGGCGCGCTCCATGCTGCACGCGACTCGGCTGACCTACGACTTTTGGGCCGAAGCAGTGAGCACTACGGTGTACATCAAGAACCGCAGTCCAGCAAAGGCCCTGGAGCAGATGACGCCGTACGAGGCCTGGTTCGGTAAGAAGCCGAGCGTGGGTCATCTTCGCGCGTTTGGCAGCTTGGCGCACATGCATGTGCCAAAGGAGAAGCGGCAAAAGTGGGACGCGAAGAGCGCGCGGATGCTGATGATTGGCTACGATGTGGCAAGCAAGGCGTATCACCTCTACGAGAGGGATACAGGCCACATCATCATCTCTAGGGATGTCGTCTTCAATGAAAGTAACGTCATCGGTACCAACATCATCTGCGAAGAGGCAGGAGAACAAGTAGCTGACAAAGCAGTGGGAGCAGACATTCTCCCTGACCCCATCTCTTCGGATTTTCCCCCTTTGGCCTCAAGTCAGGCAGGAGCACCCGCTGAATTTAAGCATATTACTAAGCGGAGGAAAAGAAACTAACCAGGATTCCCCTAGTAGCGGCGAGCGAAGCGGGAAGAGCCCAACTTGAAAATCTGGGACCTCGTGTCTCCGAATTGTAGTCTATCGAAGCGTTCTCAGCGGCGGACCGGGCCCAAGTTCTCTGGAACGAGACGTCAGAGAGGGTGAGAGCCCCGTCGACCCCGGACCCTGCCGCACCACGAGGCGCTGTCCACGATAGAGGAAGCATCACCGCACCCCTCTATTCTCCCATGTCTGATGGAGCAGATACAATGGCCTCATCGGCAGAAGCAGAGGAAGAAGATGCACCACTATCAGCAGAAGCAGTTGTGCCAGCAACACCGCGCCAGCCGCCTGCTAACGCTCCAACACCAGGTCGTAGGTACCCTCCTAGGGTGCGCTACAAGCCTGGTGAGCGCGGGCATTTCTAGATGCTCCAGAAACCAGACCAGATGAACGTCGCAGTTGCAGCAGACTCTGATGAGCCGACGTCGTACAAGAGACCATGGCGGCACCAGATGCAGCACATTGGGTGCAAGCCATACAGCAGGAGATACAGTCGCAGCTTGACAACGGCACGTGGGAGCTGACTGAGCAAACACCTGGACGTAAGGTGATCAAATGCAAGTGGGTGTTCAAGAAGAGGCGGGGAGCAGATGGCAACCTGGAAAAGTACAAGGCGAGGCTGGTCGCCAAGGGCTACTCGCAGCAGGAAGGCATCGACTACACGGAAACCTTTGCTCCTGTTGCAAATTTTGCCTCTGTGCGTATGCTCCTTTCCTATGCAGCAGGAGAGGACTTTGAGGTCCACCACATGGACGTCAAGACGGCGTTCTTGAACGGTGACCTGGAGGAGGAGATTTACATGGAGCAGCCGGAGGGGTTCGTCATGGATGGCTAGGAGCACCTGGTTTGCAAGCTGTAGAAGTCGTTGTACGGCCTCAAGCAAGCGTCGCGTCCTTGGAACCAAGAGTCGGATGCGGCGTTGCAGTGCATGGGGTTCGAGCGCAGCGAGTGTGACTACAACGTCTATTGCTGGAAGCATGAGCATGAGGTCCTTATCATCATCGTGTATGTGGATGACATACTCCTCCTTTCCAACAACATGTCTGCACTAGAGGAGTTCAAGGAAGCCATGCAAGAGCGCTTCCAGATGTCTGATCTTGGGGAGGCATCATACTTCCTCGGTATCCAGATCACGCTTGACCGTAAATCACGCTCTCTCTCGCTGCAACAGAGCCGCTACATCAAGGATGTATTGCAGCGATTCGGCATGGCAAAGGCCAAACCCATCGGCACGCCGCTGGAGACGCGGCAGTACCTCGTGAGCTTCAATGGAGAAGCAAATACAGCTGAGCGGTAGAAGTACCACAGTGCCGTCGGCAGCCTCATGTACGTGATGGTTGCAACCAGGCCGGACCTCGCACAAGCTGTTAGTGCTGTGAGCCAGCACATGGCCAATCCCGGACCTAAGAACCAGAAGGTAGTGAAGCGGATCTACCGCTATCTTGCTGGAACCATCAACATCGGCATCACCTACAACGGCAACGACAAGAGCATCATCGGCTACACAGACGCAGATTGGGCTTCAAACCCTGAGGACCGGAAATCCACCTCTGGACATGTGTTCCTCATGAATGGTGGGGCTATCAGCTGGTGCAGCAAGCGGCAGGTGGTCGTGGCCACCTCAATCACGGAAACTGAGTACGTCTCTGTCAGCTTTGGAGCCAAGGAAGTAGTTTGGCTTCAGCGTCTCATGGCAGAGATCAGTGGGAGTAGAGCAGTTCCAGTTCCTGTGCGCGTCGACAACCAGAGCGCAATCGCCCCCCCCAAGAATCCTGAGCACCATACACGCACCAAGAACATTGACATCGCATATCACTTCATCGGGCACATGGTGCAGGAGGGTGCTATCAAGCTAGAGTTTACTCCAACCAGCAAGCAGGTCGCTGATTTCTGCACCAAGCTAGTGACCCATGAGAAGCATCAGTTCTGCATGAAGGCATGTGGACTCAGCCGACTCTGACTGCGGCAAAGTGGGAGATTGTTGGAAAAGGAGTCATCCAGCTCAGTTTCAGGTCCACAAGAGCAAGTTCCAGGAAAGTGCCAGATGCCTACTCCGATTGTCAATCTGACTTGACCATGAAAAAGATCAGGTGGCAAAATGTCTACGGTCCAAGTTTGAGGCCGATCCAACGGTCGGATTGGGAGATATGAATTTCAGAAGTTTTCGGGGTCATCGACCGTCGATATCCGGGTGACCATGGGCGATGGCTCCATGCCTTAGTCTGAGAAAAGAAAAAGGCAAGAGGTCCAGGGTCAAGACCTGATGGGAGAAATATCCAAAAAGGTCCTAGATTCTTGGGTTGCCTTGTCAGAGTGTGCTCACTAGGAAAAAGGTACCTCTCCTTACCTTTTAGGTGAGGTGAGATCCTTGTGTGCTAGCCATGGACACATGGCGATTCTCTATGGGATTGTGGGTTATGTAACCACTAGGAGTGTGCCATGAGAGCATTTTCTAGCTCTCTAGGTCGTGGGTGAGTGGTCAGCCTGATTGCTAGGCTGATTGCCTCCCTTGTGTGAGATTATGGACTCTAGTGTGTGAGCCTTAGCCTCCATGGCTAAGTGGTGTGGCTTGTGAGAGGGCTGACTTGTCCAAGCTCTAGCTCTATATGTACTCCATCATTTTGAGTGATTCAACAACCATTCTTTAGCACAAGTGATGACCTTCCAGTCCCACATGCTCACTGCTCCAAGGCTCCCTCTCTCCTCCAGTTCCAACAGTCATGTAGGCCATGGCTTCAAAGTAGAAGCCATGGTGCGTACGGCGTCGGCCATGGTCCGGTTCCACCTTTTGGAAACTCCGTTCTGGGCGGGCGTGTAGGGCGCGGATGTCTCATGGTGGACGCCGCGTGAGGTGAGAAAGGTCATGGTCTTGTCCATGTACTCGCCACCGCGATCGGAGCGAAAGCGGCAAAGAGGGCGGCCACACTCGCGCTCCGCAAGGACAAGCCAGTTCTGGATGGTGCGGGCGACATCGCTCTTCTGCCAAAGGGAGAAGACCCAGCGGTAGCGAGAGTAGTCGTAAGTGAGGGTGAGGACATAGCGGCTGTGCTCGCTGACGGACTTGGTGGGGAGAGAGCCCATGACGTCCGAATGGATAAGGTCAAGAGGGGCGGACGCACGGGAGGAAGATAGAGGTTACGTGGACCGGTGCATCTTCCACTGAGCGCAATCAATGCACTCGGTGCGGCACGAGAGGGGGAAAGTCTCCGGGTCAAGGCCCTTGGCCGGCTGGGTGTGGAGCATGCTGTCTACGACGACCGAGTGGACGTGGCAAAGGCGGCGGTGCAAGAGGCAAGTGTGCAAAGGGGAAAGCGTGCTCGTGACAAACACATGGCCCGTGGCGGCCGATGGGGAGGAGACGGAAGGGGAGGAGGAGAGACGGGGCACATGCTACAGGTTGCCACAGGCGGTGGTGCGTAAGACAACGAGACTAGACGGACGCAGCGACACAGTTTCAACACCACGCGAGTGCACAACGTCTATGCTCATGCGGTCAAGTGCAGTGACGGATAGGATGTTGAGCTCGAGACCAGGGACGAAGAGGACCTCGGTCAGAAAGACGTCACCGGTAGGACCACGGAAACGAACAACGCCAACACCACGGACAGGCAACACCTGTCCGGAGCCCGTCTGGACACCGGAGACATCGCCTACAAGACTGAGCATACTGAAGGCCTCACGAGAGGCCGTCATGTGATGCGTGGTCTCGGAGTCGATGATCCAGGTCTCAGCAGGGTCGTGGACCGGGGTCGCCAGATCGCTAACGGTCACATGGCAGCAAGCAAGGGACGCAGACGTGGTGGAAGGAGGGGCGAACCGAGACTGCCAATCATCAACCCATGCAACGTTGTTACAGGAAGGGGTAGAGGAGACCACGGGAGACGATGCGATTGACAATGAAACGAGACACGACCGCAGATCAGTCTCAGTCATGGAAGGCGGGGCAGGAGAGCAGGAGGTGATGCAACTCGCACTTCCCTGGGGAGGAGAGCGAGTCAGGCCGAGCTAGAGTGCGATGAACTGCTCCAGCTGACGCTCACGAGAGGAAGGCCCGGGAGTGCAGACCGAGTGCAGAGTGAAGGCACCGGAGCCCTGGTAAGGGAGGGACAGTGGCGGCGACTAGAACGGAGGCGTCGACGGCTGTGGGGAGTACTGCTGCGGCCCGGGTGTCTGCGGGACCGGCGGAGCTGTCGAAGGGGCGGAGCTGGTGGGCGAGGTCGAAGTGTCGGGGCCAGCAGCAGCGACAGCGGCAGAGGCAAGACAGGACTCATGCTGGCGATGTATGGTGGCGATGACGCGCGCCTCGTCCGTTGGGAGAGGGCACGTGTACCACCCGTGCCCGGGCTGGCCCCAGTTGTGGCAGACCGCGCCACCACTGCTGGACCCGGTCGACGGTTGCTATTGCTGCTCTTGCGGCGGACCCTTGCCTTTCTTGTTCTGGCTCTTCTTCTTCTTCTCTGAGGATGATGAGGTAGCTACGACGGGGGATGCGACGGCCACGGAGGCGACGGCAGGGGAGGCGACGGCAGGGGATGCAAGAGCCTCCGTGCGATGGAGCTCGGACTCATGGGGAGCTTCCTCAATGCCGAGGAAGAGCTCGTATGCCCAGGGCATAAGGGTGCCCTGGGCCGCCATGGTGGAGAGGACGTCCTTGGGGTAGTGCACGAAGACGTCCACGTGTGCGCTAGTGGTGCCGCGCTTGATGGTGAGGGGCGTGGAGAGAGGAGGTGGAATAGATTTGCCGAGACGACGAAGGATGTCCTCCGCCCGCTGCCAATAGGCACTGACCGTCTCGGTCTCCCCCATGTGCAGGGAGTTGAACTCCCAGAGCAGACGGCTGATCTCAGCATTGCTGGACAGGCGATGGGGCCTGGTGAGGACGTGTCATGCGACTGCAGGGTCTGGGATGTCGCCAGAGGTGAAGGCGCCGAGGAAAGGCTCTAGGGCCAGGCGGGAAGCTGGAGGGGCGACTGGGACGAGGGCACGGACGGTGCGACTAGCGTCATACACCTGGTCGGCCTGGGTGGAGTCGTAAGTGAGGGTGTAGTATGCCCACAGGCCCTCACCTTGCGCCCAGATCCGGAAGCTGAGCTCCTAGCTCCGGAACTGCTCGTCGGCCTGAAGCGGCAGCGGCGGCCTCTCAAAGTCCTTCTGCTTGCGACCAGCGCCTGGAGTGGGGCCAAGGACGCAGGTCACGGTCTGCCGCTGGCGCTGAGTCTGCTGCTGTGCCAGGTAGTACGTGGCAGCAGACACAACTGGACTGGCGTACCCTGGAGTGATGAACGGTGGGGGCGCACTGGTAGCAGTGTGGGATGCTACTGGCTGTAGCGCTGCAAGCTGCTGCGTCAAGGCGCCAAGCTCTTGCTAAAGAGCAAAGAGGGGATCAGGGTTGCCGCCAACGACACCGATGGGCTCCTGCTACTAGTGCTACTGCTGCTACTGCTGCTGCTGCTGCTACTGCTACTGCCGCTGCTGCTGCTATTATTGCTGCTGCTACTGCTACTGTTGTTGCTGCTATTACTGCTGCTACTGCTGCTTCTGATGCTGCTGCTACTGCTGGTGTTGTTGCTGCTGCTGTTGCTATTGCATTTGCTACAAGAAAGGGGGGGTAGGGGTCCCCCCAACAGACGAGGACCCCGCCTCACCTGGGCTACCAACCATGGTTTGGTGTCCCTTGTGTTTGTTTTTTTTTTGTCTGTGTGTTGTTGATGTCAGTAGTGGCTTGGGGCGGTGGGAATTCTACCCACCCCTTTGGTTGTCTTCCCCCTTCCCTTTCCCCCCCTCTTTTTTTTTCTTTTGTTGATGACGTCAGTAGTGACGTCAGTAGTGACGTCAGCAGAGGGGTGCTGACGTCAGTAGCGGTAGTTGTTGGGGCCGCCACTACGGCTGCTACTCTTGCTGCTGCAGCCGTTGTAGTATCTGCTGCTGCTATTGCTACTGCTGCCGATGTTGGTGCTACTGCCGCTGCGGCTGCTGCTGCTGCTGATGCAAGTGCTGCTGCCGCTGCTACTACTGCTGATGCTGTTGTGGCTGCAGTTGCTGCTGGTGCTACTGTGGCTATGGCTGCTGCTGCTGCTGTTGCTGCTGCTGCAATTGCAGCTGCAGCTGCTGCTGCTACGAGCTGCTGCGGCGGCTGTGGCTGTTGCAGCCTGCTACTGTTGCCGCACGCTGCTGCACCTGCTACGTGCTACAACTGCTGCTCGCTGCTATTGCGGGCTGCTGCTGCGGGCTGCGGGGTGGGGGATGTTTTTTCCCTTCTCGTTGTTGTTTTTTTTTTGTTTTTCCTGTCACAGCGGGCAGCGGCCCGCTGTCTGCTGCGAGCAGCGGGCTGCTACTTGCTCGCAGTAGTGAGGTGCTGCTCGCTGGCAGCAGTGGGCTGTTGCTCGCTGCTCGCTCGCTGTGAGCTGCGAGCAGCAGTAGCCACGGCTGGCTGTTGCGCGCAGCTGCTCGCTGCTGCTGCTGCTGCTGCAGCTGGCTGCTGCTGCAGCTCGCTGCTGCGGCTGCTGCAGCCCGCTGCTGCTGCTGCACGCTGCTACAGCTGTTGCGTGTTACGGCTGCTGCTTGCTGCTGTTGCGGGTTGCTGTTGCGGGCTGCTGCTATGCACTGCTGCTTCTGCTGCTGGTGCGAGCTGCTGGTGTGGGCTGCTGCTGCTGCGGGCTGCTGTGAGCTGCTGCTTCTGCCTGCTGCTGCTGTTGCACGCAGCTGCTGCTGGCTGCTGCTACCACTGCTCGCTGCCGTTGCCTGCAGCTGCCGCTGTTGCAGGTTGCTGCTGCTGCGTGCTGGTGCTAGTCACTGCACCTGGGTGACGTTGCAGCGTGCGTCGTCGCCCGCAGGTGTCAGACGCCGNGGGTTGCTGTTGCGGGCTGCTGCTATGCACTGCTGCTTCTGCTGCTGGTGCGAGCTGCTGGTGTGGGCTGCTACTGCTGCGGGCTGCTGTGAGCTGCTGCTTCTGCCTGCTGCTGCTGTTGCACGCAGCTGCTGCTGGCTGCTGCTACCACTGCTCGCTGCCGTTGCCTGCAGCTGCCGCTGTTGCAGGTTGCTGCTGCTGCGTGCTGGTGCTAGTCACTGCACCTGGGTGACGTTGCAGCGTGCGTCGTCGCCCGCAGGTGTCAGACGCCGCCCGCCGCTCACCTCCTTGCGTCACGTGTGGGGGTCAGTGCTGCCAAGAAAATTCGGCAACATTTCCCCTGGCCCAGTGGCCGTGGGAAAAAATCTGACGCCGCTACCAGGCGGGTCAATGCTGCAGGAGAAAATCCGGCAGCATTTCCCCTGCACTGGCGCGTAGTCAGTCAAATCCACCGCCTCCCCTAGCTTAGACACATCTAGTGCCTTCAATAGTGTCTTGCCCACTGGAGGCCGAGGCACTGAGGAAAGTAGTGGTCCAAAATGCTCCCCTGGGCCGCGGACATGCACAACCTGGTGCACATGTAGAGTGCGCTTTGAGCGATCTCTCTACAGCTCCATGCCCAAAATGACCTTAGCACGGCCAAGATCCTTCATCTCTATATGCAGATTGTGAGAAGGCCTTTCCAGATTGAACAGCTGCTGTGTTGGGGAAACAATCATCAAGTCATCAATAAAGGCAAGGATGGCAACGAGGGGAGGAGAGGGTGAATCAGATACAGAGCAAGATCACCAATGTTCGTAAAAAACCTGCCCTTCTCAAGCATGGCAATGTTTTTATGGCTCCAGCAACTTGGTGTCTGCTTGAGCCCACAAAGAGCCTTACGGAGGCTCCACACTTTGTTGGTTCCATCTGTGAACTCTAGGTGTTGGACCATGTACACCTCCTTATGAGCTTGCCATGAAAAAATGTATTGTTGACATCCATGTGCTCCAACCCCCAATCATGTTGGGCCACCATGTTAAGAAGGGCTATGGCAGTAGTGTGTTTGCAAACGGGAGGAAACGTCTCATCAAATTCAATGCCATAAATCTTAGAAAACCCCTTGGCAGTGAGTCTAGCCTTGTAGCGCTCGACAATGCTGTCTGGTTTCAGTTTTTGACGGTGCACCTACTTGGTCGCCAATGCTTTCCGATCTGGTAAGAGATCCACTAGCTCATAGACATCTTGGTCCGTGAGGGCATTCAATTCTGCTCGCATATCCTGCTCCCGCAGAGTGGAGTTGGTGGTACTGTGTGCGTCACAAAAAATCAGTGGCTTTGGTGGGAGCAGAGAAATACCAGCATTGGCAAATCACGAGACAACATACTCAACAAAAGAGGCATCAAGCGCATGGTGAAACTCCTGTGTAGTGAGAGAGTATCCAAGAGAGGTGATGGGATGCACGACAGTTGCAAGAATGGAGGGGACAGTGGTAGTGAGCTCAAGAGCTCGCACGCCGTGCTCTCCAGACACAGTGGCTCTGGGTACAGTAGCAGAAGAGCGATGAAATCCCCCAAGGTCCACTACACAAACACAAATACAAGGATTAGCAGGGGCAGATGGAAGAGAGTGAGAACCAGCAGGACAGAATTGAGAGGGAAAGGCCCGAGGTTGACCAGCATGGACATAGGGAGACACGAAAGGGGGTACAGTGGTGGAAGAGGAGGCGATACGCCGCGCAGAGGGCGGAGGCGGAATGGGAGGGGGATCACTAGTGCTAGGAGGAGGAGATACAGGGGACTCTTGAGACATGGGAGAAAGGCTACTCGTAGTAGGAATAGCGGGAGAGGATGAGAAGGGTAGAGGGGTACATTTGCGAGGAGACATGATGGGAGCGCATGTGACAGGTGAACGAGAGGTGCTGTCAGCCGGGGACAGCATCGAGGAGACAACCACTGGCCCACCAGAGATAGGGGGGGTCCAAAACCTCCCCCAAGCCGAAAGGGCGGAACACAAGAAGGTGCTAAGGATTAGGCAGGCCATGGAAAATCGCGTTCAAAGACATGTTTCAAGAAGAGAGTGTTCAACGACATAACACCACATATGGTCCCAGGAGCACCAAGCTTTCATGAAAGGGACAACACCAAGAAAGACACATCGACGACCACAAAGAGAGAGATTTTCATCATGATGATCGGCAGGGAGCCAAACGAAAGCGATAGAGCCCCACACGCGCGCAAGACAAAGACCAGCCTGACAACGCATCCACCGTTCAGACAGTGGACGCATCTGAACAATAGCAGGAGAGCATTCCCCCATGATGTTTACACTGTTATTCTCCTACTACCATACACCATGTGCATACCATGAGATTCAAGGAAGCGGGAGGTACTACCAAGGAATTCATCACCTTGCTTAGAGGGAGAAACACGTAGGGGCGCAAGCACATACGCTCCACCTGGGACAACCAGGACTTTAAGACATTGGTGATATCACTCTTGTGATGCAAAGCAAACACCCGACAGTTGCGAGAGGATTCATCAGTTAGGCAGAGCACATAGCAGCGGAAGCCAAAAATCTTAAGGAAGAGATCCCATGATATCTGCATGCAAGAGATCAAGCGGATGGGACATGACAAATTCTATTGTAGTGAAAGATGAGTGGGAAATTCTTCACTAGTGCATTCAAAACAGGTGGAGGTGCACGGAGGTGCAAACATGACGGGGTCAATGGCAGCGGCAGGTTGGGTAAGCAAGAGACGTGCAATAAAAGAAGAGTGGATGTGGTAAAGACAACGGTGCAAGAGGTGAGTGTACTCAGGGGATAGAGTGGGAGGAACGTGAATAAAGAAAGAGGCAGCAGAAAACAAGACTAGAGATAGAGGGATGTGAAAGAGGTGATCACAGCGTAGGCCATGAAGAACCACACAACCAAAGGATCTAATGACAGTGCCAATGCCACAGCTGGACAAGAAGTCCATGCCTTGGTCGTCAAGGTGGTGATGGATAGAAAGCAGGCCTCTAGATCAAGGAAAGATAAAATGTCAGGGAGAAACAGGTTCCTACCAGGACCAACAAGGCGAACAACGCCAGCACCCTGGATAGGCAGTAGCTGCCCAGATCCCATGCGAACAAGGAAAGCAGAGCCAAAAGGGTTGAGGGAGATGAAGGGCAAGTGACAGGGCATCATGTGATAGGTGGCACCGGAAGCAATGATCCAGAAGCAACCAGACACACGAGTAGAGGGCAGAGCAAGATAGAGAGCAACAGAACGAGACGGTGGGATAGACGATGAGGATGCAGAAACACGGTGAGGGAACGTGCAGGACTGCCAATCATCAATCCATGGATGGTCATTGGGCAAGGCCCCCTTGAATACACACATGGGAGATGTGCCGTGAAGGGTTCCATTCGACACATAGACGAGAGTATGGGACATGCCACTTGCACCCTCACCTCCCTCAGAATGAGGGTGGAGAAGCTTAATGAGGTGGCGCTCCAGGGTTCATTCCTCTTCACGACGGATAGAGCAGCATTCAGAGGGTCCAGCACCTGAGAAGTGGCCATCATCACGAGGCCAGATAGGCATAGTGTAGTGGACGAACGGAGACCCATAGTAGGTCAGGCAATAGGCAGGAGGCACCCAGTCTGTGGAAGAGGATTTCGGAGTCGGCTGCTGCAAGGGTGCCAGGTAGCAGCAGAGGATGTGTGAGACAAAGTTGGTGCAATCGTGGTGGCAGCTATGGCAACAAGAGAGGTGCTGACACGTGTGCAAGCCTATTGGGCCTGCAAAGTAGAGGCAAGACAAGAGTCTTCGCAAGGGGTTGTGCACTTGGGAGCTAAACTTCCAAAAGCACCACACTTCCATCACGTGACTGTGCCAAGGGTGGAGGTTGCATCAGCTGCCTTGCCACCATGACCACATCATGTACCGTAACCGTGGCCCTGTCTCGTAACACCACCGCGGCCAGTGTCCTGGGAGGTGAGGAAAACATCGGTGGAATGGGAAGAAGTGGAGGAGGAAGAGGAAGAGGATGCAAACAAAGAAGTAGATGAATTAGTGATGGCAGCAAGAGTAGCACGGTGAAGGAGTTTCTTGAGGTTTCTCCACCAATCAATGAGCAAAGCCGCACTGAACATATAGAGCGGTCCAATGCCTACAGGAGAGTTGGCAAGCCCTAGCTCAGCAGCAATGCGCTCAAGTTCAGCTTGTGACACATGCAGGTACAAGTTGCAGATCTCAAGGATGAAGCAAGCAACAATGGAGAGAAAAGTAGAGAGCAGAGCAGTCTTGTCCAGGTCATGTAGGAGGCGTTGGCTGCAAGCCCAGTATTCATCTGAATATTCATTTGCACGCATGTTCAAGGTGTTGAACTACACGGTAAGCGCACTTTGGGCAGCATGCCTAGTCATGGTTTTGAATCGTCAAATAAGGGCATCAGCCCCCACCGGGTCTAGAGGTGTGCGGCAAGAGGGGTCAACATAGTACGTACCAATGTCATCTAGCAAGACCTTAGGGTCGTTAAAGACAACAGGTGATGTTTCATAGTATTTCTGCCGTTGGAGTAGAAGAGCATAAGCAAAAGCAGTAGGTAAGAGGGAAGAAGTGGAGGTATCAGGTGTAGTGTCTACTAGAACAGAAGATTCTGTGGAGGATGTAGCACATTTAATAGGTATGACGGCAGCAAGAGCAGGGACTGCGCCGAGGCGCTCCATCACCATGTTGGCCACTGTGGTGGCCAACTCCATTTGGGTATCCAGCCCATTTGAAAGTTTTTCCTCTACCTAGGGTCGCACGGCCTGAGCCTCACTAGGTCCTGCGGAGCCGGCATGATGAGAGATTGTGGAAGATGGAATGAAGTGCGAATGGCTAGAGGAAGGAGAGTAGAATGCAGGTGCTCACCCAGCTAACAACGTGATAGCAAAGAGAAGAGTGGTGGAGCCACTGCTATGGTTGAGGATGAAATCACTTTGACCCATGCAAAGAAAGCTTGTGACGCCAGCCCCACTACGGCCGCTGATGCGCACGTAATGAGGATGACAGTCGTAGCGTACACGGTGAGTGGGCGAGGAGCTCCTGTGGATGTGAGGAAGGCAGCAGTGGTAGAGGCACGGATGGGGCTGAATGAATTGGCCGTCACATCTGCTGCAATGGTTGCTGTAGTGGCTACGGCAGAAGAGGCCACCATCATTTTTCTGAGGACGTTGGTGGCAATGGCAGCTAGGACAGATGGCAGCTAGGATCGATGTGACCGACTATCTCAGTGTGGTCGGCTCTCTCATGTATCTTGTGACCACCACCCGGGTAGACATGGCCCAGTTCTCACAACAACATTGCCAGAAATACCTCGAGGTAGCACTACATGTCGTCCGCTATGCAATTTCCACTACATGTGTTGGGTTGTGCTATCGCGCTGAGTTCTCCGTGGTCATTGATGGATACAGAGACAGTGATTGGGCAGATGACACTAATGCTCCTAGTCNGAGGCCACCATCATTTTTCTGAGGACGTTGGTGGCAATGGCAGCTAGGACAGATGGCAGCTAGGATCGATGTGACCGACTATCTCAGTGTGGTCGGCTCTCTCATGTATCTTGTGACCACCACCCGGGTAGACATGGCCCAGTTCTCACAACAACATTGCCAGAAATACCTCGAGGTAGCACTACATGTCGTCCGCTATGCAATTTCCACTACATGTGTTGGGTTGTGCTATCGCGCTGAGTTCTCCGTGGTCATTGATGGATACAGAGACAGTGATTGGGCAGATGACACTAATGCTCCTAGTCGCACTGGTTACATCTTTCTTGTTGGTCGGACTGCCATCTCTTGGAAGTGTGAGAAGCGGGGATGTGTTGCCAGGAGCTCCAGTGAGGCAGAGTAAGTGGGCGTTTGGTACATGTACGTGCGAGAGTTTTTGGTTGTCTCACCTGCTGCAACAATTGCGTGTTTCCATCCGCTCCATCATCCTGCGCTACAACAACCAGGAGTGCTATGGCAATCTTTAAGCCAAATGGCATGCATCACTTTTGTACCAAGCACATCAACATTGAGCATCACTTTGTACGCGAGCGCATTGCTGCTAGAGACGTTCAATTGTCTGGGTTGGCACTCGTCAGCAGCCTGCAGACTTCTTTACCAAATCTCTCAGTAGTGGCATTTTGAAAGCAGCTGTACATGTTGTTGGTCTATTGCGCTCTCTTGATGGCCCTGATTGACATGGGTCTTGTGAGTTATGTTGCTTTGTAACTTGTATCTGCCGTTGGTTTTTGCGTATCTCTCATTTATCTCTGTTGTGTCCTCTCGGCTTGTGTACATTGGCGTGCAGATAACTGACAGCGAGATGAGACACTGCTGAAGTTTCCTCTGGTGGAGCCGACGCACGCTAAGGTTTGCACTCATTTTGTTGGAGCCTCTTCCCTCAGACACTTGACGTGCTCAGCTCCATCAGCAGGCCTCCTCAACAGTCATGCCGCGGGCGTTCATTGTCACCGCAGATGTTGTTTGCATGCGTCCAGTGCCAGATTTGACTGCACTGTAACACTTACAACGTCATGTTCTGCGTAGGGTCTGAGTTTCATGTTTCTTGGGTGCTGTTGTGACCGGAGACTAGCATAGATGCTGCCTGGGTTTAGGTAGCCATGATTCCTTGCTGCTAATTTTCTGGAAGATCTTGACTGCACAAAAACGTTTGTAGCGTGGTTTTTTTGGTATGGTCTAGTTTTCAAGGAAAACAGACGACGCCCGGGTTTTGGGCTGTTCGCTGTCTGGCAGGGCTCCCCGAGAAAACCGTGCCTGCACGAAAATATGTAATTTTCCGGATTGACTGGTAAGCTGAGTAACAAGCTCTACGGAGCTGAGGGAGTGCTAGTTCTTGAAGGGGTCTCCCACTGTTGTTCATTCTCATTAGCTATCAGTTCTTTCCAACTTTGTCTGCCTTCATTGCGTTAACTCCTCAGCGTGTAGTTTTCTCCCTCATATACTTAGAGTGACAAAAGGGGGCAGAAGTGCAAAGCAATGAGCGTGGGGCCATGCCTACTCCAGCGATGCTTCAACCTCAACATGCCAAACTAGTCTAGGATTTTCAGCTTGGCATCAGAGCCAAAGTGCAGCACAAGTAGCAAAGTTGAGCATCAGCAAGGCGTACATGTCACAGTCAACGCCGAAGGTCCAGAAACATGCCCGTGCAGGGGATACTCTGCCGGAATTTTCCCGGTAGAGTTATCCTCGTCGGGTGGCATCATCAAAACGCTCCCGATGCGAGGGAAATGCTGCCAAAATTACAGTGGCAGCACTGACCCCGACATGATTGTAGCCTTGGCGAACTCGCATCCGGCAACGTGACGGACGACGCCGTGACGGCACCGACACATGTGGCAATGGTGCCACAGACAAGGAAAGTGTCCCCGTCTGTCCCCCTCCCCTCTCGAATGGCATCAGTACAGCCACAATAGCAGCAGCAGATTTGTGCTGCAGATCTGAGTAGATCTAAACTCCAGATCTGTGTTGCAGATGTTTTTCACAGATGCAGCAGCTGTTGTAATAGTAGCTGCGCAGTAGGAGTTGTAACAGTAGACGCTACTGTGCGGTCGCAACGTAGTTGCGCAACACAACAGTAGAAGTAGCGGCGACAGATAGAGCCACGGCAGCTGCCCAGCAACAACCACACCAGTAGCCGCAACTACGCAGCTGCACAGCTACACAACAGCAACACCATCGCAACCATAACAGTTGTAGCAGTGGCGGTAGCCGGTGTAGCAGTC
Organism: Penium margaritaceum; assembly: GCA_023375785.1. Classification (NCBI taxonomy): domain Eukaryota; kingdom Viridiplantae; phylum Streptophyta; class Zygnematophyceae; order Desmidiales; family Peniaceae; genus Penium; species Penium margaritaceum. Next base: position 83,289 of record SZWC01008585.1, read on the forward strand.
ACAGCGGTTACGGCAGCCATAGTAGCAGCAGCAGCAATAGCAACACAGCAGTAGCAGCTGTGGTAGCCATAGTAATAGTAGTCAAAACACCGTAGTAGCAGCGTAACAGTAGCCACAGCCACGCAGCTGCGACACGTGCAGCAACATTTTCAGCATCAGAGTAATGGCTAGCAATAGCAGCAAAGTAGAAGCAGTAGCAGTAGCAAAGCAAAAGTAACAGCAACAGCGATTGTAGCAAGGGCTACAGCATCAACAAAGTAAACTATTGCTGACATCAGCCGCCTTCGACTAACATCACTTCTGATGTCACTATTGACATCAGCAACCCATTAAAAACAACATGAACAAAATGGGGAGAACAAAAGAAGCATACACTAGGCTCACCATGACTGAACCCCAGCAGGGCGGGATCCTCCTCTATTGGAGGACCCCCTGGTCTACCTTTTCTCCAGGAGCTGAAGCACTTGTAGCAGCTACAGTTGTAGCAATAGCAGTAGCGGCTGTAGCAACAGCCGCCGTAGGAGTAGCTACTACAATAGTAGTAGTACTCACAGCAGCCACAACAATAACAGCAGCCATTGTACCAGTAGCAGTCAGAACAGCAGCAGTAGCAGTGGCAGTAGTAGCTAAGACAATAGTAGCTGCCACAGTATTGACAGCAGCAGTAGTCGCCACTACAGTATCCACTACATCAACCACAATCGTAGCAGCAGCAGTAATAGTAGCAGTAGCAACAGCAACATCCCGCAAGCATCATCGCAAGTAGTAGTACCATGCCCCCAAACCTGTTGGCCGCCACTCGCCAGCAGTTTGCTGCACTGACACAGAAGTTTGTGACACTACAGTCACCCACACTGCAAAGCCATGTGAACACTCTGCCTCCCTTCCTCCCTCCTGGCCATGCGAGTCCTGTTGTCTCTGCCGCCACGCACTACTTGACGTAGCAACAAACTCAGTGCCAGAAGTAGACTGTAGCATCAGTTCTTGGCCCCACTCTAGGTGCTTGCCGCAAGCTAAAGGACTTTGAGACCTCGTCGCCACCGCTCAAGGCCGACGACCGGTTTTGAAGATGAGAACTCAGTTTCTAGATCTTGGTATAGGTCGAGGGCATTTGGCCGTACTATAGTCTCCCGTACGACCCCGACCATGCCGATCAACTTCATGATGCCGGTCGTGCTGTCCGTGCTCTAATCGCGGTCGCCCCTTCATCTACAAGTCCGGCCCTCAAACCCTTCTTTGGCGAATTCACCATCAGGAGAACTCCAGACCCTGCGACCGCATGCCACGTCTTGACACATCCCCATCGTCTCTCTAGTGAGGCCGAAAGCAACCGCCTGCTTTGGGGGTTCAACTCCCTCCACATGGGGGCGGCGGAGTCGATTACTACCTACTGGCAGCGGGCGGAGGACATCCTTAGACACCTCAGTGATGCTGCTCCATCCCCTTTGGCGGCGCTCCTCACCATCAAGTGCAACATCATTGATCTTTGTCCACTAGAGTCAGGATGTTCTTGCTGCGATGGCAACCCAAGGCACCCTCATGCCTTGGACCTACGAGCTCTTCCTCAAAGTTGAGGAGGCTTGCTTGCTTGGAGTCACGCGTCCAACGCTCTAAGACCGTTGCCTTCCCTATCGTCACCTCCGTGGTCGTCGCCGCTTCCACAGCAGCTACCTCCACCGACTCCTCCTCCTCCGGGAAGAAGAAGCACAGGGGCAAGAAGAGCAAGGGCTCATAGCATCAGAGGACCAGTGCCAGTGGTGGCTGCTCGGTCTGCCAAAACTGTGGCTAGCTAGAACATGGGTGGTACACGTTCCCGCTCCCGACGGACGAGGTGCACGTCATTGCCACCATGCGCCATTATGAGCACTATCTCGTCGTCGTCACCGTGGCTGTCCCAGCCCCTCATGTGTCCACCCCGCCCGGCAGTTCCACCCCTGTGATGGTTGCACCTATCTTGCCGTCACCAGCCCTGCAGCAGCACCATCCGCGGCCGTTGGAATACCTCCCTTCATGACTGGCTTAGGCCTCCTTCTTCCCAGGCTTAGGTGCCATCATGGCGCAGTCGGTCCACTCCCTTGGACCCTCTATCCGTGAGCGCCAGTTAGAGTAGTTTACTGCACTCCAGCTCATATTACCTTGCCCTCCTCCCCAGGGAAGTGTGAGTTGCATCACGGAGTGTTCCCTTGCCCTGTCCTACATGACAAAGACTGAGTTGCAATCTTGTTCTACATCTTCGTTCGTCCCGTCATCTCTCGTGCCCTCCCCTCCTTCTCCTCTTTGTGATGAAGTTGCATACTTAGATGACGGGCAGTCTCAGTTTGTGCCCTCATCCGCCGCGTCCGCGTCCCTCGCTCACTGCCTTGTGTCAATTAGCGACCTGGCGACACCAGTCTAGGTTCCGGCCAAAACCTGGATCATGATTTTGAGGCCACGCATCACATGAAAGCCTTGCGTGAGGCTTTCTGTGTCCTTGGTCCCATGTCCAATGTATCCAGTGTTCAGACAGGCTTTGGCCAGGTGTTACCTGTCCGCAACGTTGGCATTGTTCGTTTCTATGGTCCAGCTGGGGACGTCTTCATGACCGATGTCCTCTTTGTCCTTGGTCTTGAGCTCAACCTCTTGTCTTTCACTGCCCCACACCGCATGATCATGGACGTCTTGCACTCGCGTGGTGTTGGCACTGTCTCGTTGCGTTCGTGCGGTCATGTTGTCTTGCACGCCACCACTCATGGCAACCTGTGGCATGTCCCTCGACTGTCCTCACCGTCGGTCGACACTGGCCACGTGTTTGTAACCAGTGCGCTCTCTGTGCAGCACACACATCTCCTACACCACCGCCTCTGTCGCGTGCACTCGGCCGCCATCGTCAGCAAGCTCACGTCTGGGGCTGTGTGGCCATCGTGTGGTTGCCTGCCCCGCAATAGGGCGGCAAGCTTGCCCCTCGCGGACGTCCCTGCACCTTCCTTGGCGTCTCGCGTCAGTCAAGAGCCTTGCGCTTCTGTGATCCTTCCCAGCGCTGCATCAGCGAGTCTCGGACGTCCTCTTCTTTGAAGACTTGTTTCTTTATGACCTCATTTGCTTTGACTTGTCGATGTCCCATCCGTTGCGTGGGGGAGAGGTGAGTCCGTCCTCCATCCTACCGCTTCCATACATCGCCTGCACCCGTTGGTCCCTCAAGGGTAGCATCCTAGCTTGCGTCTGCTGGCCCCTCCAGGCTAGTCGCCCCATCTCCGTTCACCGACTTCTCCGGGCCTGTCGTCCCGTCTGCATCTACTGGTCTCTCCGGTCCGGCCGCCTCGTCCGTATCTACTAGCCCCCCAAGGCTAGCCACCCCGTCCGTATCTGGTGGCCTCTCCAGGCCGGCCGCCCCGTCAGTGTCTGCTAGTCCCTTCAAGCCAGCCGCCTCATCTGCGTCCCCTGGTCCTTCCAGGCCAGCCACCCCGTTCGTGTCTGCTAGCCCCTCCGGACTAGCCGTCCCATCTGCGTTTGCTGGCCCCTCTGGGCCGGCCGCCCCCTTTGTGTCTACTAGCCCCTCCGGACCAGCCTTCCCGTCTGCGTACACTGGCCCCTCTGAGCCGGTCGCCCGTCCGTGTGTGTTGGCCACTCCGGTCCGTCAGCCCCGTCCACATCTGCTGACTCCTCCGTGGCGGTGCCGACGGCCCCATCTGTGCGAATTGGACCGTTTGCAGAGCTGCTGCATGCGAACACGCCTAAGACATTGATCGATTCACTCCCAACAGCTCCCTCTCTTCTACCTCCCGCCCAGCCACGCTACACCCGTGGCCCAGGCAAATGGCCTTTGACCCAGGCCATCTGTAAGCACACAAGCCGCCACCTCACGCTCTCTTGTATCATGACCCCCTGTCGCCCCACGAGGCTCCTTGCCTCCCGGCAGACCCACTCCAATAGATGTGAGTAGGGACCCTGGCACCAAGGCCCTTGGCTTGGCCACATTGGCTGTCATTGTAAATCTCCACCCGGGCTCGGCACCGGGCTACACCATGCTCCATCAAGAGTATAGACATGCTTCATGGCCACACTCACACCCATGCCACCTAGCACTCGAGATGCGTACATCCTCATTTTCCGCCCCACAATACGCCCAGAGGACCCAGCCATCCTACGTGAGCCTTGGGATTCTCTCGAGGCTGCAAACTGGGAGGTTGCATGTGCCGACGAGCTTGCCGCCATCCGGCGGCATTAGGTGTACGAGCTCGTTGACCTTCCCCCCGGCCGAAAGACCATCTGCGCCAAGTGCGTCCTCCGGTGCAAGTGGAAGCAAGACGGATCCCTAGAAAAGAACAAGGCTTGCCTTACGGCCAAGGTGCTTGCTCAGCTCCGTGGGGTCGACTATGACCAGATCTTTGCTCTGGTTGGCCGATTCTCCACTAACCGGGTGCTGTTTGCTCTGGTTGTCCTGCACGAGTGGGAGCTACATCAGATGGACGTGAGTAACGCCTTTCTTCATGGCTCAATGGAAGGCGAGAAACTCTAGATGGTGCAACCCCCATGCTTCAACGATGCCACTGGCAGGGTCGGGCGACTGTAAAAGACCCTTTATGGCCTGAAGTAGTCGCCTGGCTGCTAGAACCAGGAGATCAGCTGCACGCTTGTGAGCAGCGGCCTGCTTTGCAACACTACGGATCCCGCAATGTCCGTCAGCCCAAGAGGACGGCCCTTCGTCGTTGTCCTAGTCTATGTTGGCGACCTCTTCATTGGGTCGCCAGACACAACTACTATCCAACACCTCAAGGACCTGTTGCACGCCGTCTACCAGATGAAGGACCTCGGGCCTACCGAGTGTTCCTTGGCTTGGAATTAGAACATGACCGCTCCCAGGGTATCCTGCACATCCACCAGGCTACCTATGTCCAGACCCTGTCCGCTTGTTTCGCCGAGGACTTATCCCTTCTGCCGAGCGCGCCCTCACGCATGTCGCCCGATGGCCAGGTAAAATTGAAGAGCCTCGACCCAGCCGTTGTGAGGGAGCCAGCTAACGTGACCACGTATCCGAGAGTCATTGGGTCACTGATGTTCTTGGCATCGATGACGAGGCCAGACAACGCGTTTGTCGTTAACCTCTTGGCGCATTTTTCCTAGGAGCCGTGTCACCTACATTTCAGGCTGCGATCAGCGTACTGCGCTATGTCGTCTCGACTCCACAACGAGGCCTCATGTACCGTCAGTAACCATCTGTTGTCACAGCAGGGACACACTGACAGCAACTAGGCTGGTAGCTCAGATGGCAAGAGATGCACTGGCTTGATCTTTCTCGTTGGCGGCACGGCTGTATCCCTAGCGCAGTGGTGAGCAAGGTTACATTGCACGCAACACTGCTTAGGCTGAGTACGTGGCTCTTGGTTGTGGCGCATGTGAGAGCATGTGGTTGCGTCATCTGTTGTCCGAGCTGTGTCAGTCTAATGCGTCCATCACGTTGCACTATGATAATGAGAGTGGCATTGCCATCGCCGACAATGACGGCATGCATCACGTGTGCACAAAGGACATCAATGTTTAGTATCACTATGTACATTTGTTGTTGCACAACGGGAGCGTGAGCATAATGTGGGTTGAGACAGCACGACACGTGGATGACTTCTTGACCAAGGCACTAAAGCACGACTTGTTCATGAAGGCTTTGAGTGTGGTCGGTGTGCATCCGTGAGTTGCTCTCTCTACCCCTATCCGTATATTGCCTGTCCTGGGGGAGTCTTGCATGCTTGGTTGATGTGCTTACTGCCCGTCCATGTGCACTTTGCCTGTGAGTCATGGGGGAGTGTTGGTTTTTGTGCATCTCTCATTTGTCTCTGTCCTGTCCTTCCGGCTTGTGTATATCGGCGTGAAGATGACTGACAGCGAGACGTGACGCTGTTGGAGTGTCGTCCAGTGGAGCCGACGCTCGCTCAAGTCTGTACGCATTTTTTCTTAGCCTCTTCCCTCAGAAACTTGACGTGCTTAGCTCCATCGTCAGGCCTCCTCAGTAGTCATGCCATTGGCGGTCACTACCACCGCAGATACTATGTGCATGCATCATGTGCCAGATCTGACTGCACTGTTACACATACAGCATCATGTTCTACTTAGGGTCGGAGTTTCATGTTGTTTGGGCGCTATTGTGACCAGGGACTAGCCTAGACGCTGCCTGGATTTAGGTAGCCATAACTCCTTGTTTTTAATTTTTCTGGATGATTCTGACTGCACGACTGCATTCACAATGTGGGTATTTTGGTATGGGCCAGTTTTCAAGGAAAACGGACGATGCCCGGGTTTCGGGCTGCCGGCTGTCTAGTAGGGCTCACCGAGAAAACCCTGCTTGCAAGAAAACATGTCATTTTTTCTGATTGGCTGGTAAGCTGAGTAACAATCTTTATAGAACTTAGGGAGAGCTAGTTCTTGGAGGGGTCTCCCATTGTTGTTCATTCTCATCAGCTAATCAGTACTTTCCTGCTTTGTTTTCCTGGCGCTAACTCTTCAGCGCACAGTTTTCTCTCTCACAGACTTGGAGCAGCGAAAGGGGGCAGCACTGCAAAGAACCGAGCGTTGGGCCATGCATACTCCAGCAATGCTGCAACCTCAACACGCCGCACTAGTCAAGGATTTCCATCTTCTGCTCTCATGTGTGCATCAAATGTTTGTCTATGGATCATGGGAGAATTTTTGTTATGGGTGTAACACACGCAAGTGACCTCTTGAATCTACTCACACACATCATCACTGGAGGTGATTGATCTCGGTTGAAGCTCTTGGGTGCAGCATTGTGGCACATCATGGAGCTGAAAGTGGTAACTCCACCACGAAGTTCTCAAGTGGTGGACACAGCCCGAACATCAGATCTATTGAGAGCTGGCATGTCGTGATGAAATCTCACATGCTTTACATTCTAGCATGGGGCACACATTTGTAGGAGTGCATGCACCACATACGAGTTGGAAACATAGACTAGAGCGGCGTGTTGAGGCTGCAGCATCGTAGAGTATGCATGGCCCCACGCTCGTTGCTTTGCACTGCTACCCCCTTCCACTGCTCTGAGTCTGTGAGAGAGAAATTGCGCGCTGTGAACTTAGTGGGAGAAAGGCAGTGGAAACTGAAAACAACTTATTAAAAACTGAGAATGAAAAACAATGGGAGACCCCTCCAAGTCCTAGCTCCCCCCCCAGCTCTGTTGAGCTTGTCACTCAGCTTTCTAGCCAATAAAAAAATGACCTATTTTCTGGCTAGCAGGGTTTTCTATGTGAGCCCTGCTAGACGGCCGACAGCCCAAAACCCGGGCGTTGTCCGTTTTTCCCCGAAAACCGGACCATATCATAACACCAACGCGGCAAACTCAGTGGTGCGGTTGGAATCATCTTGAAAAATAACAGAGAGGAGTAAGAGCCACCTAGACCCAGGCAATGTCTACACTAGCCCCCGGTAACAACAATGCCCGATCAACATGAAACTTGGACCCTAAGCAGAACATAACGTAGCAAACGCAATGAAGCAGTCAGATCCAGTATTAGATGCCTGCAGATAGCATCTTCGATGGCAGTGACAGCCTACGGCACGACCGCCGAGGAGGCCTGCTGATGGAGCTATACATGTCGAGCGTCGGAGGGAGGAGGCTCCAGCAAGTTACGTGGAGGCCTTAGCGTGAGTCGGCTCCAATGGACAACACTCTAGCATTGTCGTGTCTTGTCGTTGGTCATCTGCACGCCGATGTACACAAGCCGGGAGGACACAGCATAGCACAATGCGAGATACGTGAAAATCAATAGTCGCCCATGACTCACAGGCGTAGTGCACATGGACGGGCAGAGAGTACGGAGACCAAGAGGGCAGGGGTGAAGAGAAGAAGNATGTCGAGCGTCGGAGGGAGGAGGCTCCAGCAAGTTACGTGGAGGCCTTAGCGTGAGTCGGCTCCAATGGACAACACTCTAGCATTGTCGTGTCTTGTCGTTGGTCATCTGCACGCCGATGTACACAAGCCGGGAGGACACAGCATAGCACAATGCGAGATACGTGAAAATCAATAGTCGCCCATGACTCACAGGCGTAGTGCACATGGACGGGCAGAGAGTACGGAGACCAAGAGGGCAGGGGTGAAGAGAAGAAGGAACTCACGGATACACACCGACTACGGTCACAGCCTTCATGAACAAGTGAAGTTTTAGTCCCTTGGTCAACAAGTCAACCAACTGCCGTGCTGTCTCAACCCACACAATGCTGATGCTATTGTCATGCAACAGTGAACGCACATAGTGATACTCGACATTGATGTGATTTGTGTGTACATGATGCACGCCATTATTGCTGGCAATGACCATGGCACTCTCATTGTCACAACGCAGCCACATGCTCTCACACGCACCAGAACCAAGAGCCACATATTCAACCTTAGTAGTGTTGCGTACAATGCAACCTTGCTTGCCACTACGCCATGACATAGCTATGCTGCCAACAAGATCCAGTTAGTACAACCCTTACTCTCTGGACTGCCCGCCCAGTCACTATCATTATAGTCCTCCACAACAGCGGACAAATTTTGAAAAAGCATCAGGTCTCGCCGTGGGGTTGAGACGACATAACGTAGCACTCAGATCGTGGCCTCAAACTGGAGGTGACGTAGCTCCAAGAGAACGAGGCCAAGAAGTTGACGGCGAACGCAATGTCTGGACGTGTCATCGTCGCCAAGAACATCGGTGACCTCATGACATGTAGATATGAGGTCACATCTACTGGCTCCTCCACCACGGCTAGATTAGAGCTCTCTAGCATTGCCTTTCCATCGGGCGATAGGGGTGAGGATACTTTCGGCACCAGGGGTAGGTCCTCAGCGAAGCGCCTGGACAAGGTCTGGACATAGGCAGCTTGATGGACATGAAGGACATCCATGGAGCTCCCATGCTCAAGCTTCATGCCCAGGAAGACTCGTGCTCACCCAAGGTCCTTCATATGGTAGGCGTCGTGCAACAGGTCCTTGACTCTCTGAATGGCAGCTCCATTCAGTGACGCAATGAGCAGGTCGTCGACATAGACCAGGATAGTGATAAAGGGCTGGCCTTGCGGACTGATGAACAGTGCGGTATCTGCAGTGCTGCGACGGAGGCCACCGTTGAGAAGTGTACGATGGATCTCCTGATTCCAGTATCGTGGTGACTGCTTCAAGCTAAGGAGGGCCTTACGCAGCTTCCAAAATTTTCTGGAATTATCGTCGAAGCTTTCAGGCTGCACCATGTAGAGCTCCTTGTCTTCCAGTAAACCATGGAGAAAGACGTTACTTGTAATCATCCGGTGAGCTCCCACCCGTGCTGGAAAACCAAGCTGAACAACGCCCGCCTAGTGGAGAACCGACGAACCGGCGTGAAGATCTGGTCATAGTCAACCCCAGGGACATGAACAAACCCCTTTGCCGTAAAACGGGCCTTGTACTTGTCCAGGGATCCTTCTGGCTTCCACTTTTGCCGGAGGACCCACTAGGCGCCGATGGCCTTTCGGCCGGGGGCCGATCGACAAGCTCATAGACCTAATGTTGCCGAATAGCGGCAAGCTTGTGAGTGCATGCAGCCTCCCAGTGTGTGATGTCGGGAGATGTCCGAGCCTCACATAGGGTGGTTGGGCCCTCTAGGCATTCCGTGGGACGCACAATGAGGGCGTACGCATCTCGCACCCCAGGTGGCATACGCGTGAGAATAGCAGTGACAGCATGTCGATGATCCTGATGGAGCATGGCGAGCCGACCCCGGGTGTAGGTCAATTTTGACCGCCAGTGTGGCCAAGCCTAGGGCCTTGGTGCCAGGGTCCCCACTCATGATTGTGGGAGTGGGTCTTCCGAGTGGCTAGGAGCCTCGCGGAGTGAGAGGGGGTCGTGGAATGAGAGGACGCAAGGCGGCGACCTGTATGCTAAATGATGGCCTGGATCGGAGGCTCCTGCCTGGGTCGCGTGTATAGCGTGTACGCACGGACGAGGCGGGAGGCCAAGAGGGGCGGGCGGACATAAACAAGGCGGCCGGCCCTGACGGGCTGGCGGACACGGACAGAGCAGCCAGCCTAGAGGGACTGGCGGATGCGTACGGAGCAGCCGGCCCAGAGGGGTTGGTAGACACGGACGAGGCGGCCAGCCTGGAGGGGCTGGCGGACACGGACGTGGCAGCCGGCCCAGAGGGGCTGGTGGACACGGACGGGATGGCTGGCCCAGAGGGGCTGGCGGACATGGACGAAGCAGCCGGCTCAGAGGGGCTGGCGGACACAGATAGGGTGGCCGGCCTGTAAGGGCTGGCAGACACGGACAGGGCAGCCGGCCCGGAGGGGTTGGCTGACACGGACGGGGCAGTTGGCTTGGAGGGGTTGGCGGACACGGACATGGCAGCCGGCCCGGAGGGGGCTGGCGGACACGGACGGGGCAGCCGGCCCAGAGGGGCTGTCGAACACAAATGGGGTAGCTGGCCTAGAGGTGCAGGTGGACACGGACGAGGAAGCCGGCTTGGAGGGGCTTGCGGAGACAAACGGGGCCCTAAAGGACCACCGGCCCTAAAGGACCGGCGGGCGCAGATAATGCAACACCCGGAAGCGGCTAGACGGTGGACGGACCCACCAGTCCCCCACGCGACAGGAGGGACATCGATGTGCAGGAGCAAACGAGGTCATGGGGAAACAGGTCCTTCAAGAAGAGGGCGTCCCCGGACTCAATGATGCAGTTCCGGGAGGGATCCTAGAAGCGTCAGGCCTTCAACTGACGCGAGATACCAAGGAAGGTGCACGGACATCCGTGAGGTTCGAGCTTGCCACCCTGGTGTGGGACAGGCAACCATATGATGGTGACGCAATCCCCGACACAAGCCAGGCGGAGGTCGGCTCGCTCGCCACACCAATACTGGTATGGTGTGGACTGAAGGGGAAGGGCTCCATGGGGAATCGGGTTCCAGACCCACGTCATGTAGGTCATGGCTTCAAAGTAGAAGCCACTGGAGAGGCCAGACTTGACAGGCATGGTGCGGACAGCGTCGGCCATGGTGCGGTTCCACCACTCAGGGACGTCGATCTGGGCTGGCAGGTAAGGCACGGACGTGTCATGATTGATACCACGAGAGGCAAGGAAGAGTGCGGTCTCCTTCATAAACTCACCACTGCGATCAGAGCAAAAGCAGTAGAGAGGGCGACCACACTTGCGCTTAGCACGGACAAGTCGTTACTCAATGGTGGGGGCAACATTGCTCTTCTGTTGAAGACAGAAGACCCAACTGTAGTGGGATTAGTCGTCGGTGAGGGTCAAGACATAGCGCCCATGCTCTAATACAGACTCCGTCGGAAGGGGACCCATGATATGAGAATGGACCAAGTCGAGAGGGACAGACGCACGAGAGGAGAACAAGGAGGAGGTGGACCGATGCATCTCCCCCTGAGTGCAGTCAATGCACTCAGTGGAACACGACAAATGAAAGGAGTCTAGATTAAGGCCCTTGGCTGGCAACATGCAAAGCATGCTATCAATAGCGGCAGAGTGGACGTGGTAGAGGCGGCGTTGTAGGAGACGTGTGTGCTGCGGAGAGAGCGAGCTGGTGACAAAAACGTGGCCGGTGTTGGCTGATGGGGAGGGGATGGAGGAAAGAGCAGACAAGCGTGGCACATGCCACAGGTTGCCACAGGCGATGGCATGCAGGAAAATACGACCGGACAAATGCAACGACACAGTGCCAACACCACGTGAGGGCAGGACATCGATGCTCATGTGGTCAAGGGCAGTGACGGAGGGGAGGCTACGCTCGAGACCAGGGACAAAGAAGACATCAGTCACAAAGACATCCCAAGAGGGTCCACGAAAACGAACAACTCCGACACCGCGAACGGGTAATACCTGACCAGAAATTGTCCGAACACCAAATACATCGGCAACAGGGCTAAGGACACAGAAGGCCTCATGTAAAGCCATCATGTGATAGGTGGCCACAGAGTCGATGATCCAGGTCTCGACCGGATCCTGGACGGGTGTCGCCAGATCGCTAACAGACACAAGACAGTGGGCAAGGGACTTGGACGCGATGGATGAGGAAGTGAACCGAGACTGCCAGTCATCTACTCAGGCGACGTCATCACAAAGCAAAGCAGGTTGGGAGGGAGACAACTGGACGGACGACGATGGAGGGCACGACCGTAGCTCAGAATCTATCATGTAGGGCAGGGCAGGAGAACTAGCGACAATGCAACTCGAACTTCCCTGGGGATGAGCGCGAGTGAGCCCGAGCTGGAGCGCGATGAATAGCTCCAACTGATGCTCACGGGTGGAGGGTCCGACGAAATAGACCGACTGCGGTGTGATGGCGCCG
>SZWC01008585.1:95720-105957 GCA_023375785.1 Penium margaritaceum
CAGGCGACGTCATCACAAAGCAAAGCAGGTTGGGAGGGAGACAACTGGACGGACGACGATGGAGGGCACGACCGTAGCTCAGAATCTATCATGTAGGGCAGGGCAGGAGAACTAGCGACAATGCAACTCGAACTTCCCTGGGGATGAGCGCGAGTGAGCCCGAGCTGGAGCGCGATGAATAGCTCCAACTGATGCTCACGGGTGGAGGGTCCGACGAAATAGACCGACTGCGGTGTGATGGCGCCGGAGGTAGGGAGGGAGGAGGGATGTGCCATGGGCGAAAGGGCGGACGGCGACTACTATGGATGAGGCTGCGATGGCGCGGTTGACGGCAGAGAGGGTGCAACTGTTGGAGGTATGAAACTGCTCGACGGGTAGGACACATCAGGGCCGGCGACTGTGACAAAAGCGGTGGCGAGACAACATTTGTACTTGCGATGCATGATGGCAATAACACGCTCCTTGTTTCTCGGTAGTGGACAGGTGTACCACCCGTGTCTTGGCTGGCCACAGTTGTGGCGGACTGAGCTGTCACCGCTGGATCTGGTCGATTGCTGCTGTTGGCCCTTGCCCTTCTTGCCCATGCGCTTCTTCTTGCCTGATTATGGGGTACCAGAAGACGCAGCTGTTGCAGGAGCGCCAACTGTTATGGGGGCGACGGCAGGAGAGGCAAAGGCCTTTGTGCACTGGATGCGGGACTCTTGATGAGTCTCCTCAATATGAAGGAAGAGCTTGTATGCCCAGGGCATGAGGGTGCCCTGGATTGCCATCACGGTAATTCCTGAGAGTGGTGCATGAAGGCCTCAACGAAGGCATCAGTGGCGTTGCGTTTGACGGTTAGAGGGGGTGGTCCAGCATCTCCAAAGCACAGAAAGGATGTCCTGTGCTTGCTTCAAGTAGGTGGCGACCGTCTCTGCCTCCCCCATGTGGAGGGAGTTGAACTCTCGGAGCAGATGGCTGGTCTCAGCCTCGCTGGAAAGTCCATGAGGGCGCGTGAGGGTGTGCCATGCTTCTGCGGGGTCGAGCAGGCCGCTGGTGGCGAAGTGGCCGAGAAAAGGCTCCAGAGCAAGACGTGCAGCTGGAGGGATGATGGGGACGAGGGCACGTACAGCACGACCGGCATCATACAACTGGTTGGATGGGGTGGAGTCGTAAGGTAGGACGTAGTACGGCCATAGGTCCTCACCCTGCGCATAGATGCAAAAGCTGAGCTCCCAGCTCCAAAACTACTCCATAGCCTGGACCAGAGGGTGCAAGGTCCCAAAGTCCTTTGGCCTGCGGCCAGCGCCCAGAATGGGGCACAGGACTGAGGACATAGTGTGCCGATGGCGTTGGGTGTGCTCGTGTACCAAGTAATGTGTAGCAGAGGAGATCGCGGGAATTGCATGCCCGGGTGGAAAGAAGGGCAGCGGGATGCTAGTTTGGCTCGACAGTTCCTGCTGCTGCTACTACTGTAGAGAGTGTTGCTCCTGCAATTACAACATCGGAGGCTGGCTCTGCGGTGTCAACGACTACAGTGTTGTTAGCTGTTGGGTCCGCGTTGTGAGCTGCTGGTGAATGGTGGCTTGTGGGTTTGTCGAGCGAGCAGGGAATACCGGATACTGCTGCTATTGTTGCTGATGCTGAAGCGGAGGTTGCTACTACTACAGTGGTTGCATTTGCTGCTGCTGTTGTTGCTGCAGCTACTGCTATTGCCACGGCTGCTGATGTTGCAGTTGTTTCTACGGCTCCTACTACTGTTCGTGCTATTGCGGTTGCTACTGCTGCTATAGCAGTGGCTGCTGATACTACTACTCATCCTGTAGAAAAGGTTGCTACTACTACGGCGGTTGCATTTTTTGCTGCTACTATTGCCGATGATGCTACAGCGGAGATTGCTGTTGCTGCTAAAGCACTGGTTGCTGCTACTATTGTTGTTGCTGCTGTAGTTGCTGCAGCTGCTGAAGAAAGGAGGGGCTAGTGGGTCCTCCAGTAGAGGTGGTCCCTTTCCTACTTTCAACCATGGTTCTCCTGGGTTTCTTTTGTTTTTCTTGTTTTTTTGTGTTCAAATTGTTCATGACATCAGCAGTGACATGTGCAGTGACATGAGCAATGGCTTACGTCACTGCAGCGGCTACGTGGCTGCGTGGCTACTTGGATGCATGGCTCCGTGGCCGCATGGCTGCATGGCTACGCAGTTGCATGGCTGCGCAGCTGTGTGGCTGCGTAGCAGCTACGCGGCTACGTGGGTTCTTGACTGCGTGGCCGCGTGGTTGCGTGATTGCTAGGCAACGTGATTGTGCAGCGCCATGGCTACGTGGTTATGTAGCTGCGTGGCTATGTGGTTGCGTGGTTGCGTGGTCGCATAGCTGTGCAGCCGCGTGGCTGCGTGGTTGCGTTGTTGCTCAACTGAGCTGCCGTATGGCTGCATGGCCGCGGGACCCCGTGGCTGCGTGGCTGTGTGGTTGCGTGGCTACGCGGCTGTGTGGCTACGCGGTTGCATGCTGTCCAGCTGCGCGACTGGCTACGCAGCTGCTGTGACGGGTGCTGCGCAATTCTGGTAGCTGCTACGCAGTAGTGGCTGCTACAATGGCTGCTGCTACGTAACAGATGTTACTGCTGCAGCTCTTAGTACTGCTGCTGTTGTTTTTGTGCAGCAGTGGCACCTGCTGCTGCTGCGGCTGCTGCTGCTGTTGCGTAGGAGTGGCTGCTGTTGGTGCTGTGGCCACTGTTACTGCTGCTGCGGCTGCTGTTGTGCAGTAGTGGCTACTCGTACTACTGTTTCTACGGCTGGCTGCGAAGCTGCTGCTATGGCTGCTGAGGAGAGGGAGGGGAGGCGGGAGAGGTCACTCCCCTCGTCTGTGGCACAGTCGCCGCGTGCGTCAGTGCCGTCACGGCGTCGCCCATCACGCTGCCGGCCATAAGACCGCCAACGCTACCGCCGTCGCGTGGTCAGTGCTGCGAGAACAATTTCGGTAGCATTTCCCTCGCGTCAAGAGCGTTTTGACGACGCCACCCGGCGAGGCTAACTCTGCCAGGAAAAATCTGGCAGAGTTTCCCCTGTACGGGTGTGTTTTTGGGACCGCCGACGTAGACTGGGACTTGTACGCCTTGCTGCTGCTCAGATCTACTACTTCTATTACGCTCAGGATCTGATACTAAGCTGGAAACCTAGACTAGAGCGGCGTGTTGAGGTTGCAACATCGCTAGAGTAGACATGGCCCCACGCTTGTTGCTTTGCACTGCTACCCCCTTNGCCCATCACGTTGCCGGCCATAAGTCCGCCAACGCTACCGCCGTCGCATGGTCAGTGCTGCGAGAACAATTTCGGTAGCATTTCCCTCGCGTCAAGAGCGTTTTGACGACGCCACCCGGCGAGGCTAACTCTGCCAGGAAAAATCTGGCAGAGTTTCCCCTGTACGGGTGTGTTTTTGGGACCGCCGACGTAGACTGGGACTTGTACGCCTTGCTGCTGCTCAGATCTACTACTTCTATTACGCTCAGGATCTGATACTAAGCTGGAAACCTAGACTAGAGCGGCGTGTTGAGGTTGCAACATCGCTAGAGTAGACATGGCCCCACGCTTGTTGCTTTGCACTGCTACCCCCTTCCACTACTCTGAGTCTGTGAGAGAGAAACTGCGTGCTGAGATCTTAGCGCCAGAAAGGCAGTGGAAACTGAAAAGAACTAATTAGCAACTGAGAATGAACAATGGGAGACCTCTGCAAGTTCTAGCTCCCCCCCAGCTCCGTAGAGCTTGTTATTCAGATTTCTAGCCAATCATTACAATGACCTATTTTCTCGCTGGCAGGGTTTTCTGTGTGAGCCCTGCCAGACGGCTGACAGTCCAAAACCCGGGCGTTGTCTGTTTTTCCTGAAATCTGGACCATACCATAATACCGACGCTGCAAATGCAGTCGTGCGGTTGGAATCATCTTGAAAAAAAGTAGAGAGGAGTTAGGGCCGCCTAGACCCAGGTAGCGTCTACACTAGTTCCTAGTAACAACAATGCCCAATCAGCATGCAATCTGGACCCTAAGCAGAACATAACGCTACAAACGTAATGGTGAAGTCAGATCCAGCACTACATGCATGCAGATAGCATCTACAGTGGTAGTGACGACCGACGGCACGACTGCCAAGGAGGCATGCCGATGGAGCTGAGCACGTCGATCGTCGGAGGGAGGAGGCTTCAGTAAACTGCGTGTAGGCCTCAGCGTGCGTCGACTCCACCGGACGACACTCCAGCAGCTTCGTGTCTTGACGTTGGTCATGTGCACGTAGGGCTGTTAAATCAAAATCGAGATGAGACATCTCCGTCTCAAACTCGTTTTTTTTTTCATTTCAGTATGAGATGTCTCGTCCCGGGTACATGAGACGAGAAAATCTCGGCCTCGTACCGATTTTTGTTTTGCTCGTCTAGATCTTGTCTCGGTCTCGCTCACATCTGAGATAATCTCGCATGTTGCACCATTGTGAGGGGCGAGCAAAACAAAAAATTGAGCTGCCATAATCCACCCACTTCGCGGGCACTTCATTCTGCAAGCGAGCAATGCATTTTTAAAACAACTAGAGTCAACATCTTTTTCAAGGCAAACTCCCACAGCTCAGCATTCAAAATCTACGCTACTCAACCACCCCGCGTGACAATTGAAAGTATGGACCATTAGGCACGAAACATCTCCACGAATAGCCAGCTCTTTGCACGTGCCGGTATTCGGCACGCGCAAGAACGAGAAAAACTGGGAGTGAATTGACCATTCTACACGAAGTAGCCCAAGCTGTTTATGCAGTGAAAGTTGAGCGATTGCAACTATTATAGTAGTTTTTTTTCGAAATTATGTTTACGTGAGTTTTGTTTTGAATGTTCCTGTTGACCCTCCAAGACCGTTACCAATCAGAGTGCCGCACACTTGACCTGCCCGCTTTCTTTCCTAACGGATCAAGTGCGTGATTGGCTGTTACAGCCTTGGCACACGTGGCAGGGGTCACTGAAAAAAAAAAAGCAAGAACCATACTGTGGTACGAGATTCTTGTGCCGATTTTGCTCGACACATGACGTGTCGTGGTCTCGTCTCGTCTCGCGTGAGACAGATCGAGATTGTCTCGTGTCGTGCGGTACGAGACAACAAGACAAGAAAAAATCAACACGAGCGAGATCGAGACCAGTCAATCTTGATTTAACACCATGATCTGCATGCCTATGTACACAAGCCGGGAGGACACAACAGAGCACAATGAAAGATGCGTGAAAACCAAGAATACGCTTATGGTTGATGTGGTTTCAAGTTTCTCTCATATGCATGTTTTAGCTTAGTGAGACAGGTTGCTGATCTCTCAAGACCATAAGTCCGGTTTCTACCCGCGTGTGAGAAACCACTTGCAGCTCGTTCGCTCCATGACTGGTTTCGATCCCTACATGGCGTCCGGGCCCCACATCAAGAGCCTCACGTAGGTGGCCGGATAAACTAGCGCTTACAACTTTGCTTGCCCCTTACTCACTTGTCGTTTTTATGAGTCATTCTCATGTTTAAGTGAGCTTGCCCCAATCCATGGTATCGTACCATTTCTCTTGCTTACTTGCTTGTCCGAGCAACCTAAGCTACCTACGAAATGTTTTGTATGTGTGTGTCCATCAATCAATGCTGGAAGGATCACTGTGTCACCCACAGTGCAGTGCAGGAGCTGTTTGTGCTACGTGCCTGTCAGTTGTCATCTCTCTCCGCATTACTAAGGTAGAGGAGTTTATAAGACTTTAGTCATCCCCCTTTGTGTCTTTCTTGCACCCACTTGCTTGCTGGTGCGCTTGTTTTTTGGACATTGTCGTCACAGAAAAAACAGCAAGGCTAGGAGGCTTTCTAACAGTTTCTTGCACTCCACCACGGCCATCTCCACTATTGGTCCCTAAGGGCTCCTCCATCCTGTTGGTTAGTCTGTCAAACACGCAAGTGACCTCTTGACTCCTTCACTCACACACACACACANTTAGAGATGCATGCTCCACATACGCTCGTGGTCGATGTGGTTTATAGTTTTATGTACTTTGCATGTTGTGCTGGCTGTCTCGTTCTAGCCCGGGTTGCTGATCCTACGGGGCCACACGCTCAGTTGCTCTGAGATGTGAGAGACCACGGCGGCCTTTTGGCCGACCGGTCTGGTTTGACCCCGGGGTGGCAGCTGGGTCCCACTTCGAGCTCTTCAAGTGGGTGGGCCAGTCAAGCGCGAATAAGAGATCGCTGGTCACTTACTCTCGTCACTCTCACACTCGCTCTCGCTACTCAACCAAGTGTGTTTTTCACAAACTTCTTGTCACACCCGTCGCCATGGCCACTCTGTGTGTCAAGCTTGCATGGTAGCGAGTGCGTGTTGGCCTTCTGGCGCTATCTACTGGTATTCGAGCATGAGGGAGACACTCCTCCGTTCCATCGATCCATGGTGGCTTGTGGTGCGACACATGCGACATTCACGATTGCGCGATCGCGGCCATGAAAATATTATCCGTCAACGTGGCAACTTTGCCGCCCCGCAGTTTAGCAATCTCTCGTCCTAACTGATCCAGGCTCTCGGCACTTTGACACCCCAACTTCGCAGTTTGGCGCTGTATGTGCCACAGCACTCTCGCCTTAGTCCACCGTAACCTAAAAACATCTTTGCGACTCAGCAGGTCCGCAGTTCTGCTGCTTTACACCACCGCGGCACCTGCTCTCTCTCGTCCAGGCTGTCCGCATCTCATCAGCACCACAGCACTGCAAGCCAACGGTCTCATGGCTCTGCAGCACTGTGACGCCGGGCTCTCTTGCCACAGCCAACTGCCTCTCCGCGGCCCCACATTCGCACAGATCCGGAGCCCCACGTGCCTCTGCACTCTCGCCTCAGCTTGTCGTGTCTCGAGCAGCTCCGCAGTTCCGTAGGTTTGCTGCTCCTCTGCTCTGCATCACTGTAACGCCGAGTCCCCATGGACCCAGTGGTTTGCATTTCAGCAGCACAACTGTGCTGCTGGCCCGCATGCTTGCGTCATAGTAGAGCTACTGCGCCGAGGCCTCTTGGTCATTGAGCGCTGCCTCTCAGTTTGCCTCGTTTCACTCTCTCTCAACTAGCAGTAGTAGCAGCAGCCGTTTCTATGGCTTCATCTGCCATCCTGGATGCACCAAAGAATGCAGGACCCACCTCTACCTCTCCAAGGGGCCTGTGTGATCGCGCATGCCTTGACAAACTGATTGATTGTCATGAGGAGGAGGCGGATATTGCAGCGTGGTTGTGCCTTCGCCGCGGTTGTGATAGCCTTGGGTACCACCCCAGGGAAGATTACGATCTTGCAGATAACGCGGTACGCGAAGACGCTGTTGTGTACGCGGCTTACTGTCACTTTGCCTCGGACGACCCTCTAACCATGCAAAATGTGCCATCAATGGGGCCACCACGTGAGCAACGTCGTCCCTCATCTTCGGTAAGATCCCCTGTTACCCGTAGAACGTGTCGGCAAAGTCAATGTACCGCTCAAGGTGCGGCAGCTCCAGCCACACCAATAGCCCCAGCAAAGCAAGCCGAGGCTACCTTGCGTCGCACTGCATCCCCCGCCATTTAGAACCAATCACCCCTAAATCATACACTCCTATAATAGTGTATACCAAACATAACCACACACAAGAAACTACTGGGAAGTTTCCTCCAATGCCTATAGTAGAAACTTGTAGGTAGTAAGAACCTTCTGAAACACACAAAACGCAATGTTTCTATCACAGTTCTTCAGCATGGCTTCTCACATGAATTGTAATTTCTTGGAAGTTTCCCCGATTTCTACTTAGGTTGCATACAAAAAGCAAGTACATTTATTAAACACCCCTTTCAAGGGTTTTTCATATTCTTATGGATAATTTCTTTTCATTATGATAGATTTTTATTGTTGAAACCGTGCAAAATCGGATTTTAAAAATCGAGGAAGTGAACAACTGCCTGCAGCTGTTAGGGAACCTACTTCTGTCTTTAGAAGACAGATTGGTCATCAGACGATATATATAGTGAACAAGATGTGGCCGAAGACTGAAAGATGTCTTTGAAACAGGTTTCGGGATTTCCAGTTATCGGAAACACATGTTGGCTTTTCGCTCCCCCCCCCCCCCCCCCCCCCCCGCCGCGATTGCTCGAGGTGCACGTGAGAAGTGTATGAGGACGTGTACAGCCTAATCTGCGGTTAGATGCTACAACTGTGAACTAGTGCATTTCGGCGAGAGAACGTTCCACGAAACTAATTGTGGTTAGTTTCACAATTCTGTACTTATCCATTGACAGTACGTACGAGAGCTATGCACTTCTGCATGCATCGCCCCTATGCACTTCACTCGTGGCGGGGGGGTGGGAGAGGAGCGGTGGGGATCCAGTTCTTGGTTCGGCATGCCACCCTCCCTCCCTCCCCCCCCCCCTCAAGATGACGTGCATGTGGCGAGTGAACGTGGAACTGCACGACAAATACCATGCGAGTGACCGGGTAGTGTACACAAGTGAACAAGTCAATGCACGTGCACAAGTCGTCAATGAATCATGATCGACGATCGGCGCCTGCCAATGTATTAAAACGTTATTAAAGGCAAAAATGTTTAGCACATGAATTTGCAGACGCTCATTGTCGATTGAGATTATTAAGATTTTGACTTTACATACTAGACATTAAAAACGTTCATTTCGCATCTTTGTCTTTTCGGAACAAAGTTGGTCGATCGGACGGCATCAAAACGCCAAAGATTAGACGATCCAAGAGTCTTTTTTACGAAGAATCGACTGCAACGACGATAGCAAAGATTTTTTTCTGCCGAATAGTTCTTCCAGTGCGATTGTGCTGGATAACTACCAGACGGCCGCTAACCTGCCGGTCGAGCGGCAGGCTAGCCTTTTGACAGCCGGTATAGCGGCTGTCGAGAATTACGTGGGTGTCGTAAGTCGACTAAGGTGCTGAACATGTTCCGAAACAAGAACTAGCCGACATCTAGGTTTCAATAGACAAATACACAAATGACCAAGACAAGTTTACGATCCAGTATACGTCTTATTCTTTTTTATCAATAACCTGTGATTGATTGTGAAAGTAAATTTCTAGGAGAATAAATTCGTGGGATAATGTACTGATATAAGCCTAGAAACTATTTTTTATCTGATTCTAAGAATGTCAAGAGGACGATTTAAGATTAAATGCTTATGAATTATCTCTTTGCCAATTTTTTGCACTACTTACCACTCCAAAATATACAAAATTTATTTTGCATTCAACTCAACATTCACTACCCACATGCATGATCACCTCACATCCCCCAAACGTACCTACCTCAAGCCAAACATAAACATCGTTCACTAGATGTTTTGTCATTCTCCACCAACCAACTCAAATCAAATTACTCACACCAACATACTAAAATCCACATTGTTAAACACAGTACTAAAGTTGATATAGACCATTAGAAACAAGTATGTACCTTCGTCCATGCCACACTCATTTTTTACATGCATCCTTATGCACTTGCCACATACACTTCCACAAATCAACCCCGACCTTCTATGCTTAAAATGTTTGAATCACTAATAACTCTACACAAGTGTTGAAATCGATGAAAACTACTTGTTATATACATGCACGTCCACATGCACTCCCCATATACACTTTCACCCAACAACTTCCTCCCCCTCTCCTCCAGTCCACCGCTATCTCATAACACAAGTGTACATCTTCACTCATAAATCACTTGATCATGCATACACTTTTTCATACATTTCCCACATGCACTTTCACCTTGCACACCCTCCTCCCAACATGTAAGGTAAGAGGGAGATGTATAAAGTGAAAGAGATCACAACTTCCAAGAACCTTCACATCATAACACTTTCCTCCATACACACTTCAGCTAGTGCTTTGATTCATCACCTTTTTATTTTCTTGAGATATAGATAACTTCAAGATCATTCATGCACTAGAAAAATAATTTAATCGCTCAGAATTATCCAGAGTTTGGTTTAACAATCCATTTCCCACATGAAGCTAGCCTTATCTTGATGGTTTTATACACTTGTGTACCATTTCACCCACACCACACTCACAAAATCCTACACCTTCTTATGCAATCCACACATGCACTTTAACCTTACCCCCCCTCCATCCCACCAATAGAGTCCATCCACCTACCTCTAGATCATGCACTAGTGTAAAAACATTTGTGAAACTAACACACCTTAACATACACCACCACCTTCACTCCCCACATACACTTTAAGC
>SZWC01008586.1:4268-32562 GCA_023375785.1 Penium margaritaceum
GTCCCATCCATCACGTTGCATTGTGACAAT
The DNA here is from genome assembly GCA_023375785.1 of Penium margaritaceum. NCBI lineage: Eukaryota > Viridiplantae > Streptophyta > Zygnematophyceae > Desmidiales > Peniaceae > Penium > Penium margaritaceum. The sequence goes on from SZWC01008586.1 coordinate 4,299, forward strand.
GAGAGTGCCATGGCCATCGCCGACAATGACGGCGTGCATCACACACGCACAAAGCACATCAACGTTGAGTATCACTATGTGCGTTCATTGTTGCATGACGGCAGCATCAGCATCGTGTGGGTTGAGACAGCACGGCAGTTGGCTGACTTCCTGACCAAGGCACTGAAGCGCGACTCGTTCAAGAAGGCTGTGAGTTCGGTCGGCGTACGTCCGTGAGTGGCTCTCTCTTTATCTCTGCCTGCGTCTCTGCATGCCCTGGGGGAGTCTGGATGTTGACCGTGTCCCTGTCCGCGCATGTGCACTACGCCTGTGAGTCATGGGGGAGTGTTGGTTTTTTCACATCTCTCATTGTGCTCTGTTGTGTCCTCCCGGCTTGTGTACATCGGCGTGCAGATGACTGACGGCGAGACTCGACGCTGATGGAGTGTCGTCCGGTGGAGCTGACGCACGTTGAGGTCTTTTCGCAGTTCGCTGGAGCCTCCTGGCGACGCGCTCAGCTCCATCGGCAGGCCTCCTCGGCGGTCGTGCTGCCGGCGGTCATTGACACCGCATTTGCTGCTTGCATGCGTCCAGCGCGTCCCATCGCGTCTGCATCGTCATGCACTGCCTAGGGTCCCAGTTGCATGTTGCATGGCCCTGTTTGGCAGCATAAACCGTTGTGGGCACTTTCTGGGTTTAGGATGCCATAACTCCTCGCTACTATTTTTCTAGCGGATTCTGACCGCACGGCTGCGTTTGCAGCGTCGGTATTATGGTATGGTCCAGTTTTCAGGCAAAACGGACGACGCCCGGGTTTTGGGCTGTCGGCTGCCTGGCAGGCCTCACCGAGAAAACCTGCCAGCCTGAACTGAGCTATTTTCTGATTGGCTGTTGAACTGAGTAACAAGCTCTATAGAGCTGGGGGGGGCCTAGAACTTGGAGGGGTCTCCCATTGTTGTTCATTCTTCATTGCTAATCAGTTACTTTCAGTTTTCAGCTGCTTTCTGGCGCTAACACTGGCGCGCGCACTTCTGAGTAACAAACCCAGAGCTTCCAGACTTAGTCTCTAGAGCAGCAGACTGAGGGGGCAGCTGACTTAAGCAACTAGCGTGGAAGCCCGCACGCTGCATCAACAACGCTGCTGCTCCAACCTGCTGCCTAGCGTTTCTTTCTCGACCTGGGACACTGTGAGAACTGGGCAAGAAAGTTCACAGCAAAGGCAACGTCTGCTCGAGTGGTAGTAGCCAAGTACATCAGAGAACCAATCACCCGTAGGTAATCGGTTACATCAACTGGCTCCCCCAGTTTCGACACATTCAGGGTTTTCAGCAAGCGCTGTCCAGCGGGCGTCATTGGAGTGGACGCAGTGGGCACAGACGCAAGGTAGGGAGCGAAACGCTCCCCCAGGCTCCTCACGTAAACAGCCTGGTGAACGTGTAGAACGCGACGAGCACGGTCACGCTCAATCTCCATGCTCAGAAAGACACGGGCCGGACCTAAGTCCTTCATCTTGTATGCGGACTGTAGCAATGACTTCACGGCCGCTACCGCCTCTTGACTAGGAGACGCGATCAGCAAGTCATCGACATAGACAAGAATAACGGCAAACGGCGATGAGACCGGGGTGACGAAGAGCGCAGGGTCGACTGTGCTCCGTCGGTGCCCCCCTTTCTCCAGAGTCGAGGTGATCTCCTGATTCCAACATCTTGGCGACTGCTTAAGGCCATAGAGAGCCTTGCGCAGTCTCCAGACTCTATCAGTGCCATCAGTGAACCCTGGAGGTTGGACCATGTAGATTTCCTCGTCCAATCGCCCGTGCAGGAAGGCATTATTGACGTCCATTTGCTCGAGTTCCCAGTCATGGTGTTCGACAAGACTGAGGAGAGCTCGAGCACTGGTGTAGCGTCCGACGGGAGCAAATGTTTCGTCGAAATCGACCCCAGGGACTTGGGAGAACCCCTTGGCAGTGAGGCTTTCCTTGTATTTGTCTAACTCGCCGCTGGGTTTGTACTTTCACCGAAACACCCAGCGAGCGTCAATGGCCTTGCGACCGGGCGGTAGATCGACCAAGTCGTAAACAACATGGTCGTCTAGAGCCCTCAGCTCATCTCGCATGGCATCCTCCCACTGCTGTGAGTCGGATGCTGCTCGTGCTTGTCTGACTGTGGTGGGATCAGGCGACGGGGGCGGCGATGCAGTGGTGGCGAGACACTCTGCGACACTGCCAAGCACGGCGGCTTCCAGAGCGCGCTCATGCTCTGTCACAAGCAGTGTATACCCAAGAGCAGAGTTGGGGTGGACAACCCCTGTGGCCAGGCCTAAGGCATCCATGCCGGTAGGCATAACTGGCGACTGCTCAGAGGAAGACTGCGCTGCTCGGGAGTGGGACGCTGAGACACTCGAAGAGCGAGAGGGGAGGGCCCGGAGGCGGCCACCACGGAAAAAGGGTGAGACAGGTGCGGGACCAGGTGGGGTGGCGGGCGCAACCATGGCTGGAGCAAGCGGACTGGGGCCAGTCGAGGGGAGAGAACTGTAGGGCGTCGCAGAGGAGTGCGAAGGAGAGACGGACTCAGAGGAGGTAGGCGAGGAGTGGAGGACAGGGGAAGCCGGAGAGCTGGGCGACAAGGCTTGTGTCGAGGGCACTGGATCAGAAGCCTGGGGACGCGATGAGGGAGAAGGTTGCATAGAAGGGACAGCAGCAGGGACTGCAGGAGAAGCAGAGACAGCAGGACCGACTCCCCCCCCCCAACCGAGAGAGCGGCAGTAGGGCGGCAGCAGGAGCAGAACGACTCAAGTCGCGGAGAAAGATGGACTCAAAGAAGAGGGCGTCACGAGACTCGACAACCCGTTGGCGCTCCGGATCCCAGAAGCGCCAGGCCTTCGATTGGGCAGAAACACCAAGAAAGGGACAGAGGCGCCCACGCGGTGAGAGTTTCCCCTCGCGAAGGTCATCAGGGAGCCACACAGACGCAATGCTACCCCAAACGCGAGCGAGGCGAAGATCGGCATGAGTGCCGTGCCAGCGCTCGAACTGAGTGACAGTGCGAGGGAGGGGACCGTGAGGGACGCGGTTCCAGACCCACGTCATGTAACACATTGCCTTGAAGGCAAAGAGGGGGGGGAGGCCAGACTCAGACAAGAGAGTGCGGATGCCATCGGCGAGAGTTCGATTCCATCGTTCAGAGACCCCGTTTTGCTGGGGTGTGTAGGGAGCAGAGGTCTCCAAACACACCCCCTTGGACTCGAGAAGCCGGGCGGTGGGACCAAGGAACTCACCGCCATGGTCACTGCGGAAGACACGCAGGGACCGTTGACACGACCGTTCAGCTTGAAGAAGCCAGGTTTCAAGAACCTGATACACATCACTCTTTTGACGAAGGGCAAAGATCCAACGGAAGTGGGAGAAGTCATCAGTCAAGCACAGGACATAGCGCCCAACACCCCCAAGGAACTCGTGGGGGAGGGGTCCTATGACATCCGCGTGGACAAGGTCAGGGGGATGAGATGACTGGGACTCAGAAGAGGCAAAGGGAGAGCGATGCATTTTGCCCTGGGCACGGTCAAGATAGTCAGAGGGAGAAGGCGACGGAAAGGAAGACGGGGACAGGCCAAGAGCGGGCTGAAGGCGAAGCATGCTGGAGATAGCATCAGTATGGACATGGCCAAGACGGCGGTGTAAGAGCTGAACGTGGTCGGGAGAGAGAGAGGGAGCAGCATGGGCAAGGGAGGAGCCAACAGAGGAGGCACAGGGAGCAAGCAAGGGAATACGATAAAGCTTGTCACACTTGACACCTTGCAGGACAACACGACCAGAGGGACAGAGACGAACAGTGCCAACGCCTTGACCGGCTGCGAAGTCCATGCCCTGATCATCTAGAGAAGTCACCGACAGCAGGCTGAGCTCCAAGGAGGGCACGTACAGAACGTCGGGCAAGAGCAGGACGCCACTGGGTCCAACAAAGCAGACAACACCCACGCCCTGAACAGGGAGTAACTGGCCGGACCCGGTGCGAACAAAGCGAACGGGAACGGCAGGACCCAACGAGATGAAGGAGGCACGGTCAGACGTCATGTGGTGCATGGCTCCAGAGTCAAGAACCCAGAAGCCACTAGAGACACGAACATGGAGAAGGACACCACACGTGGCAACAGTGCCGACAGAAGGAGGAGATGTGTCACAGGCGGCGAGACGACGAGGGAGGACAAAGGACTGCCAATGCTCAACCCACGGAACAGACGCAGGCGACAACCCAAGAACATGACCAGGGGGGTCCCCACGAAGAACAGAGTCAGACTGACATGAAAGACCTCTGGCCAGTACAGTCACACTCTCACCTCCCTGATCACGAAGGTGAAGGCGATGCAGAAGGGACTGCTCCAGCTGGCGCTCGCCGTCAACGGACGGCGCTGGGGACGGAGTAGAGGACCCCGAGGGTGGAGGGAACCATGAGGGAGCAAAGTAGGCAGGAGACGGGGGCCCGGCGTAGACGGGTGCACCATACGGCGGCGGCCAGCCCCAAGGGAACGAGGTCGGAGGAGGCGCGAGGAGAACACTGGCTGTGGTGTAGGCCTGGGCGGTGTAGGCCTGGGCAGAGGGAGAACTGGCAGAGCGAGGCGATGCACTAGAGCCGGAACTTGCGCTGGTAGAGGAAGAGGAGTTGGAGCTGCTGGAATGTGCCCAGTGGGCACGCATGGCGCGGGCAAGGCGCAAGTCATCGGGTGGTGCTGGGCACTTCCGAGCGAAGTGCTCGGAAGAGCCGCAGTTCCAGCACACCACCTCGCCGAGGACACGAGAGGATGCGGAGGCAGCGGGTTTCCCCTTACCACCTTTGCCTTTGCCCCGGCCACGCCCATGACCCTGAGAAGCGAGGGCCGTGGCTGTGGAGGTCGAAGAGGGCGTGGAGATGGAGGTGGAGGTGGCGCTGGAGGATGAGGATGTAAAGGCAGTGGTGACAGCTGCGACCCCTTCGACGGCGGAACGATGGAGACGCTTGTTCTGAAGGCCAGTCCACCAGGCCGCAAGGCGCTCAGCGGTAAAGTCCCAAAGAGCCCCAACACCTGGGGGGGACCGTGGAGGTACGGGCTGGGAGGCTAGGCGCTGCAACTCGACGGGCTTGACATCGCGAAGAAGGTATGACAGTTCAGGAATCAAGCCGTTGACCATTGTAAGCACGGCGGACAACTGGCCGGGCGCGGCATTATCAAGCTCGCGAAGCAGTTTGAGGCCGCGCGCCCAGTACGCATCCGCCGTTTCATTCGCACGCATAAGGAGCGTGTTGAACTGCACGGTGAGCGCACTTTGCGCAGCCTGACCAGTGATGGTGGAACGACGATGCAACATGGTGTATGCGCCAACCGGGTCTGCCAGACGCTGAGCGGCAGGGTCAGCATTGTATGTGCCAACGTCATCGACAAGCGTTTTTGGCGCAGCAGCGATAATAGCGCGGATAGCACGAGCGGACTCGTCAGCGACAGGTGTGAAAGGTGGGACAACAGGAAAATAGTACTGCCACAGGCGTTCTCCTTGGGCCCAAGCGCTGAAGCGAGTCTCCCAGGAGGAGAAGGCTAGGCCAGCGGCAAGGACAGGAGGTTGGGAGAAAAGATTGTGCTGACGCGGTGCAGAGGCAGGAGCAGCAGCAAGCGGGGTGCCAACAGGGTCTGCAGCAACGGCATCGGCAGCGGTGCTAGCAGCGGAAGGGGTAGAGGATGCACCAGCGGGGATGCCAGAAGAGGAGACAGATGCAGAAGGAAGACGCCTAAGGACGATGGCAGCGACCTCATCAGCAAAAGCGACGCGATTGTCATTTGCAACTTTGAGGCGATCTTCTGCCTCGCGCTGAGCCTCACGAGCGAGGTTCAGCTGATGCTGCAGTTCAGCGACGATGGACTCGTCGTCACCAGGTATGGTGACGACTATGGGGCTCTGCCAAAAAAAATTCGACAGAGTTTCCCCCGCCCCAGTGGGCGTGGGAAAAGTGAGAGTGTCTTCTGCACGTAGAAGAAGTGCTGCAGGACAGCCCACCCCCAGTCAAACACAGCAAGCCACCGCAGGGAGAGCAGAGACACAAGACGCGCAGCTCGAGTGAGGCTGAGTATGTTGCTCTTGGCGCAGGCACGTGTGAAAGTGTATGGCTTTGTCGCTTGCTGCAACAGTTCCGCGTCCCCATTCACTGCATCACTCTGCGTTGTGAGAATCAAAGCACGAAAGCAATTGCTGAGCACGACGGCATGCATCACACTCGCACGAAGCATATCAATGTTGAACACCATTTTGTGTGTGAGCGTGTAGCTGCAGGAGATGTCCAAATCGTGTGGGTTGACACCAGACAGCAACGAGCTGACTTCCTGACAAAGGCATTGAGCAGTAACGTCTTCAAGACAGCAGTCCACACCGTTGGGTTGTTGTGTGTTCGTCATGCTCCGGGTTGAGTTGGTGTGTCGTGTGTCTGTGTACAATCGTGTGTCACTACTTGTGACGTCGCTGTTGTGGCTGTGGCAGTTTCTGTGCAGTTCGGCTGTGGGTCATGGGGGAGGCTCTGATACCAGTAGGAAGTCTCAGGCCACGTGGAAGCAAGAGAGCAAGGGGAACATCAAGGCACGTTCACATCCATGGCGCGAGATCACGCAAAGTTTCAGTCAAGAGTGACGAGAAACAACGAACAAGAAACACGAGTCACAGGACAGCCTAGTGAACCGAGCGGGAGCGAGCGAGCGTGCAGCGAGCTCGCTTTTGCTCGCTCTCGTCGGGCCTGTGGTTCGAACCACAACGTGATGCCTCGAGTTTCTCACCCCGAGTGCTACCCCAACTACTTAATCAACCAAATAGGGCTAGCCGACTACCCCCCAACACATATGCTGAACCTGCAAGTGAGCAATATCGCGTATGTTAAAGTTGTGAGCACGCGCGGGCTCGGCGACGTCTGCTAGTCTTCTGGCTGAGGCAGGTGAACCAGCGAGAGTACAAGCCAGGAACAAGGACCTCCCTCTTGTCAGTCACTTGCACAGGTGTGGTGGGTGTGCAGCAAGGCCAGAGGTCACAATGTGGCACTGACACAGAAATCAACAAACACATGTTGTGGGCTAGAATGCATCACACGCCATGGATGTGGCGACATCCATGGCGGCGCGAGTCGCGGGAGTCGGCGTGAAATTAAAGCCCAGTGCGAGATGTGGAGAGTACATAACGTACCACTTGCAATGCCGCCTCAAGATGGCGCTTTCTAGGGCAATGGGAGAATTGAGAGAGAAAGTTCACAGCAAAGGCAACATGAGCACGAGTGGTGGTAACAAGGTACATCACGGAGCCAATGACTCTGAGATAGTCTTTCACATCCACCATCTCCTCCAGTTTGGATGGCTTTATGGACTTTAACAATGATTGCCCCGCTGGGGTCATGGGTGTAGAAGCTCTAGGAATAGTAGCGAGAAGTGGCCCAAACCGCTCCCCCAGGTTGCGGACGTATGCAACCTGATGGACGTGCAAGGTGCGGCGTGAGCGATCACGCTCTAGCTCCATGCCCACGAAGACATGAGATGGACCAAGGTCCTTCATTTTGTAGGCTGACTGCAAGAGATTTTGCAGCCTTGATACATGCGACATCTGGAGAGGCAATCTGGAGGTCATCCACATAGACAAGGATAGCAACAAGCGGTCTGGTGGGGGCACTGAGGAACAGGACATGATCTACTGTACTTCTTATGTAACCTCATTTTTCTGGAGTCTCTGTAATCTCTCAGTTCTAGCAACGTGGGGACTGCTTAAGCCCATAGAGGGCCTTGCACACCCGCCACACTCGATTTGTGCCATCTGAGAAGCTAGGTGGTTGTACCATGTAGATTTCCTCCTCAAGTTTGCCATGGAGAAAGACATTGTTGATGCCCATCTGTTCTAGCTCACAGTCATGCTGGGCCACCAGGCTGAGTAGTGCTCTAGCAGTGGTGTAGCGACCCATTGGAGCAAATGTCTCATCAAAGTCGACCCCAAGGACTTGAAAGAATTCCTTAACTGTGAGTCTCGCCTTGTACCGCTCAACTATGTTGTCGGGGTTCAGCTTTCATAGATTCACCCATTTGGTAGCCACTACTATACACCATGGTGGAAGATCAATAAGGTCGTAGACACCATGCTCAGAAAGAGCGTCAAGTTGTACTATCATAGCTTGTTCCCACAGGGAGGAGTCGGATGAAGTGCGTGTTGGTTTTTGCGCATCTCTCATTGTGCTGTGTTGTGTCCTCCCGACTTGTGTACATCGGCGTGTAGATGACTGGCAGCCACACTCGACGCTGCTGGTCACAAATCACAACACTCCCCCATGACCCGATGGTACGCATGTCCATACACGTGCAGCACTGAAACGAGTATAACGAGTGCAAAAACAGTCGTGACACAGACACAGACACACCCCGTACTCAACCACTCTCACGCAAGGGGTGAAGCCCAATGGAACGAATGGCCACCAGAAACTTCTCGCGCGCCAGTGCCACTGTCAAGAAGTCAGCACGCTGCATGTCAGTGCTGATCCATATGACGGAGATCACGTGTCGCTCTACCAGATCACGTACGAAGTGATGCTCAACCGCAATGTGCTTTGTGGGAGCATAAAAGACACCAGAGTTCTCCGCAATGGCAAGAGCACTCCAGTTGTCACAACGAAGCACAATGGCGGGCACTGACTGACCCAGCTCAAGGAACAGGCGCTGCAGCCATACTGCCTCAGCAGCCCCTGCACCCAGAGCAACATACTTTGCCTCCGACGAGCTACGTGCGATGTAGCCCTGCTTCCCAGTGTGACTGGACAGAGCGGTACCACCGAGAAGGAACAAGTAACCGGTGCGACTGCGTCCATCTGGGCTCCAGGCCCAGTCGCTGTCGGTGTAGCCGTCAAGAACCACCGAGCACTGCCGGCAAAAGCAGAGTCTGAGGTACGGCGTGGAAACCAGGTACTGTACCACTCGCACAGCCGCCTGGAGGGCTCAAGCATGTGGAGCCTACAAAAACTGTGCAAGGAGGTTGACGACAAAAGCGATGTCGGGGCATGTGGTAGTAGCCAGGTATGTCAGAGATCCGATGAGACGGAGGTACAAGGTCACATCCACTGTCTCTGCCAGCTGTGTGGGATTGTCCACCTTCAAGGCGTCCTGCCCGTTAGGTGTGAGAGGTGTGGAGGCCGTTGGCACTATGCCAAGGAGGTCACTGAAGCGCTCCCCCACAACGCGTGCATATTGGGCCTGATGCAATAGAAGCGTCCGGCATCTATGGTCTTGTACAATCTCCATGCCAAGAAACACCACTGCAGGACCAAGGTCCTTCATCCTATCGGCAGTCTGGAGGACCGTCTTGGCCTCCTTCACGGCCTCCATGGAGGGAGACGCGATCAGGAGGTCGTCCACATAGACCAGGATGGCAGTGAACCGCTCAGGCGCCTGTCGGATGCGAAGAGAGGGATCTACATCGCTCTGTACACATCGGCACGAGTTAGAGTACGTACAATCTCCCAGTTCTAGCACCGAGGAGACTGTTTGAGTCCGTACAAGGACTTGCACAAGCGCCAGACCTTTTCACCGTCCTCAAAGCCTGGTGGCTGGACCACGTAAATCTCCTCATCCAGAGAGCCATGGAGGAACACATTGTTCACATCCATCTGATGCAGTTCCCAGTCATGCTGGGCCACCACACCAAACAGAGCGCGGGCTGAGGTCATGCGGCCGACAGGGGAAAATGTGTTAGTGTAACTAATGCCCTCGATCTGAGAGTACCCCTTGACGACCAAGCGAGCCTTGTGGTATTCCAGTGAGCCATCCGGCTTCACCTTCTTGCGAAAGACCCACTTGACCCGAATCGCCTTCCTCCCAGGTGGAAGGTCGACTAGCTCGTAAAATTCGTGCTCTCGGATGGCACGAAGGTCATCCTCGCAGGCGGCACGCCAGGCGTCGGCATCCTCTGATGAGAGGACGTCCTTCAGTGTGCCTGGATCAGGCACCAACGAGGGAGAGCTCCGAGTGGTGAGTGCACACGCCTCAGAACTGGGCCTGATGACCAGAAGGTCTGTTGCTGTATCACAAGCAGTACGAAACTCGTGAGTGACGAGATCGTGCCCTACAGGAAACGCTGGACATACCTCTGTGTGATCTGTACGGACACTCAGGCTGAGTGCCTTTGTGCTGGGATCGCCACTCGTAACGTTGCGCGTGGAGCGTCTGGGTGCGGGACCTGACACTCGCTGGACTCCAGAGCCCAACGGTGGAAGACGATCACCGGGCTCACGTGAGTAGCCTAGGCTCGAAGGGCTGACCACAGGCTCAGAGATAGGCATGACCACATCCGGTGAGGACTGAGGCACAGGGGCAGGTAATGCAGTGGGAGGAGAGGCTGGTGAACTGATGGGAGACGTAGGACTAGGAGTGGCAGTAGGACCATCCACAGAGACAGGAGTACCAGTGGATAGAGGGACAACATCATGGGTGTCTGTGGGGCGCGAGGGTGGTGGAGAGGAGACAGGCTGGGGAGGAGAGGTCTCTGGGCCGACAGGAATGATCACCGGGTCATCAAGAGCCGGAGACCGAGAAGTGGAGGGGGCTCGAACGGAAACATCAGCCAGACGAGAGGTGCTCGTAGGCTTAGACTCCCCCATCCGTCAAGAAGCCTCACACGTAGAAACGTGTGTGACAAACATCCACACAATCAAGGTAGGTGAGAGACACAAAGAAGAGCGTGTCACGAGACTCAACAATGCGACGACAGGCGGGGTCCCAAAACCGCCAGGCCTTCGACCGCGGGGAGATACCAACGAAGGCACACAAGCAACCCCGTGGTGAGACGTTGGACCCCTGCTGATCCTCTGTGTACCACACAGAAGCTACTGAGCCCCATACAGGAGCAAGACACAGATCGGCACGGTGGCCAAACCAGAGCTCATACGGTGTAACGTGGTCCAGAAGAGGACCGTGCGGGAGGCGGTTCTAGACCCACGTCATGTAGGCGAATCCTTCGAAGGCGAAGAATTCCAGGAGAACGCACTCAGACCGCATAGCATGAACCGCATCTTCCATGGTGCGGTTCCACCGCTCAAAGACACCGTTGTGCCGAGGAGGGGCAGGAGCAGAGACCGGGTGAAAAACCCCGCGCTCGGCAAAGAAACTATCCATTTCACCGAGAAACTTGCCGCTGCAATCCGAGCGGAAGGTATGGAGCGAGTGGCGAGACTGAAGCTTAGCCATCACTAGCTAGAGACGAACCACGAGAGCGACATCACTCTTCTGGCACAGGCTATAGACCCACCGCATCCGGGTGAAGTCATCGGTCAGGGTCAGGACATATCGACCCCGATCGGATGAGGACTCGACAGGGAGAGGACCGAGAAGGTCCAAATGGACCAACTTGAGGGGAGGAAGGACTCGAGAACGGGAGTTAGGGTAGGTGCAGCAATGCATCTTACCCTGAGCGCAGAACAGACAATCGGTCTAGGGCGGCTTCTTAAAAGAGGCCGCGTCAAGACCGAGGACGGGCTGTGTCCTAATGAGCTTCGCACACACAGTGCCGGAGTCCACATGACATAGACGTCGATGCAGCAGGCGCTGGTGCTGAGTAGACAGGACACCAATGACAAACACACGAGCAGGAGGGGAAGGGGAGAAGAAGAGATCCAAGGAAACACAATACAGGTCATCCACAACAGAGGCACGAAGAACAACAGTGCGAGTATCAAGATCAGTCACTGTCGCGGATTTGACAGTGTGCTCCATAGAGAGTCCCATCAAAGTACAGGCACGCACAGAGAGCAAGCTGAGCTCAAGGTCACGCATAAAAAGCACGTCGAAGAGATACAAGGGGCCAGATGGACCATCAAAGTACACAGCCCCAACACCTTGGACTGGCAAGGACTGACCAGAGCCTGTGCGAACGGAACGAACAGACGCCACAGGACCGAGGACAACAAAGTCACTATGATGACATGTCATGTGGTGAGTGGCACCGGAATCGATGATCCAAGTGCCACCCGAATCAGGACTAGAGGACGTCACGGTACAACGGGAAATGGAACACTCGGCTGCAGATGGGCGCTCGGTAACAGAGGAGGGAGAACGACGAAGGGCACACAGGTGAGACTCATAAATTCAATCTGTACTGTCAGGCCCATCATCATCACATGCCAGGTGTGCTCTCCCACACGAGTTATCACGAGAGACGAGAACAGACGAACAAATAGTATGTGAACCACCCAGCTGTGAAAACACACTCGCACCTCCCTGAGAGCGAAGTGCCAGGAGCTGACGGAGCTCGGCGATGGTGCGGTCACAGGGGTCCGGGTCTCTGCTGCTCACCGGTGGGGAAGCGGGAACTGCTGTGGTCGTGGTCGCCGTGCGACCAGAAGTTGTGCTGCTCGACGCAGACCATTGTGCGTGTGCAGCCTAAAGACCGTGAGTGATCCGCGCCCAGTCGAGCGGTTGCTGGCACTTGGTGTAGCGGTGAGCGCCTCCATAGTTGTAGTAGTGAACAGTGCGTTCAATACTACCGCCTGATGATTGCTGCTGCGGTGACTTCTGCTGGCCCGAGCCACGCTTTTTTTGCTCGTCTTCCCCTGTGCTACTGCTGCCACACCCTGCGTCTGAGTCGGGGTAGCTGGGGTGGAAGGGGAAGAGGAGGGCGTGCCAAAGGATGGAGAAGTGAACTACGAGAGAGGCGTCGGTGGTGATGCGATGACCGGTGCAACAAGTGAACTCTCTTGATGGGCGATGGTTGCCTCACGACTAGATGTCACCTGGAGGAAAAGCTGATGCGCCCAAAGAAGAAGCTAAAGGGAGGTGGAGAAGGGCTCAAGCGAGGCGTCGCTGTACCTCGTGAAGATTTCGGCATGTTCAAGACGGACTCCGATCATGAGTGTGCGAAGTGCCCACGACTGTGTCCCTCCTGCGGTCCCAAGGCGCGTGTAGATGCGCATAGCGCGCCGCCAGTAAGCGGCTGCCGGGTCGGCAGGTCCCTGACGAAGGGAGTGGAAGGTGCGGATGTGAGCCGCCCGGATGGCGTGCGTCTCTGCAGCAAGCAGGGACAATGCCAGCTCCCAGCCCTGACGTGGGTCAACACCCGCGCCTGTGCCGGCCTCTCCAAGGAAGGGGCGAAAGTCCACGACAGTCTCGCGAGGCATGGCGTAAAGGAGTTCGTGCATTGCCTGAGCCACTGTCAGCACCTGAGCACGGTCTGTAACCTGGTATTGAATGTGGTAGTAGGGCCAAACCCCGTCTAAAGTGGCCCAGACCTGGAAGAGGGTCTCCCAGGAGTCAAAGCCGTCCTCGGTGACATATCGTGGGGGCGGTGTCTCGAAGTGCTTAGGTTGCCGCTCCGTCGGGAGAGCAACCACAGGTCGGGAAAGACGAGGGATGGGGAAGACATCGGGACGAGGAAAGTTGCTGAGGTAGGGTTCAGGTGAAGATCGGATTTCTGGGAGTAGGGAACCGGAACGTGTCTGTAGCTGGCGGAGACGCTCCTGAAGCACGTGAATCTCCCTCTCGGGAGTGTCATCCTCCATGCCTGGCATGTCAGAGTCCTCCTCCAAAGGATCAAGAAGTGGTGGGTCCTATCCTGCTGCTCTCCTCGGTGTAGACGCCGACTGCTGTGCAGATGGTGTGACACCGCCGACCTCCGCGGAGGTCTGCTGTGGGGCCGTGGACTGACTCCGAAGAAGGTCAGTGAGCGTGCGGATGGCGTCGGTCTGCTGCTGCTGTAGGTGGCGTATCTCATCCTGCTGACTCCGCAGGTCCGCAATGGCCTGCGAGCGTGGGCTCATGACCCCGGAGGGGGAGGAAGAAGGATCTGGTGGTCCTTTGCCCTTGTCACCGGTCGGAGCCATGTCAATGCTCAGTATGGACCGGGACGTCAAACCGGTCAGATTGCAGAACCATCAGCGGTTCTCGAGGAGTTCACACGCTGGGAATATTTGACTTTTCGACCCAAAAATTTGACTAAGGCAAGTGCTCATGTCAGCAGGGGTCTGCTGACGTTAGCACGGACCTGATGACGTCAGCAAGAAAAATGCTGACGTCGGCACAGTTTGTTTTTGGTTGGAGTCATGCGGACTCGTCACCCCTTGCAAAGGGGGGGGGGTGACCTCGTCACCCCTTTGCGCAGCTGTGCAGCTGCATAGAATCTGTGCAACTGCGTAGTCTGCACGGCTGCGCAGCGAAGCTGCGTAGCGGATCTGCACAGCAATGCTGCGCAGCACAGCAGCTGTGGTTGCTGCTGTGCAGCACTACTATGCAGTACAACAGCCGTGGCTGCTGCTGTGCAGCACTACTGCCGCTGCGGCCGCTGCTAGTGCTATTGCTGCTGGCGTCGTAGCAAGCGTAATGCTGCTGCTGCTGTCGCCGCGCTGCTGCTACTGCCCGCTGCTGCTGCTGCCGCTGTTGCTGCTCGCTGCCGCTGTTGCTGCTCGCTGCCGCTGTCGCTGCTCGCTGCTGCTGATCGCAACCGCCGCCTCGCGCTGCGAGCTGTTGCTACGAGCTGTTTTTTTTTGGTTCAGAATGCCCAGCCAGACACGGCTGCTGCTGCCACCCGGTGCTGCTGCTGCTGCTTAGCTTGGCTGCTAGAGCTGGTAACTGCCACAGCTCACCGGGTGAGGTGGCCGGGACTGCGTGGTAATGTCGCTGCTAAAAACGGCTGAAATGCGTCCCAGGATACGGTGGCGGCGGTGACTCTCACTGCTGCTGCCGGTGTTGCATCTCTGTGGTGTAGCTCAGCGAGAGAGGTCTTGTTGCTCTGATACCATGAGATAATGCGTGGAAGCTTCCTAGCAAAACCGCCGCTGACTAGGCGTCAGTGCCTGCTCAGACAGTGACGACAGTCACAAGTCGTGCACACAACGGCAAGGGTCTGTCTAGGCGACATAAAGGCAAAGTGTCAGAATGCTTCAATAGCATTTGCAGAGATAGTGACAAATGACAGGTCCATGGCATAAGTACCTACCGCGGCGCACGGCGGGTGTCGCACGCGGCAGTGCAAGGTCTGTCCTAAAACCGGCCCAAAACCATTGTTTTGGCCGTAACTCAGCGTAGACAAGTCAGAACGCTAAGCCGTCTGAACCTAAACGTGCAGAATCTCAAGCCGGACGCTACGACAGGTCACATGAATGCATCCAGCAACAAACGGTGGACACACAATGCAAAAACATGTAAATCGGGCCCACGGCCAGTCCACCGATAAAATCCTACAAGCTGTAGAAAAACTACAGAAGGTCCCAGACAGCATCCGGGACTCGGGGGCGACCGTCGATCAGCTCCGAGCAGGTAGTCCACCACCAGACGACACCCCGGTGCCCCCTAGGTCCGCATCAGGGATCTGCACGAGCATGGACACGGCCGAGTGGTCATAGTAAACTGTACAGGGGGACATGAACGTCACAACTCACAACACTTTCAAGTGAGAACACATGGTCTGGGCTAGAATGCATCACACGCCATGGATGTGGCGACATCCATGGCGGCGCGAGTCGTGGGAGTCGGCGCGAAAGTAAAGCCCAGTGCAAGATGTGGAGAGTGCATAACGCACAACTTGCAATGCCGCCTCAAGATGGCGCTTTCTAGGGGAGTGGGAGAATTGAGAGAGAAAGTTCATAGCAAAGGCAACATGAGCACGAGTGGTGGTAACAAGGTACATCATGGAGCCAAAGACTCTGAGATAGTCTTTCACATCCACCATCTCCTCCAGTTTGGATGGCTTTAAGGACTTTAACAATGATTGCCCCTCTGGGGTCATGGGTGTAGAAGTTGTAGGAATAGTAGTAAGAAGCGACCCAAACCGCTCCCCCAAGCTGCGGTCGTATGCAACCTGATGGATGTGCAAGGTGCGGCGTGAGCGATCACGCTCTAGCTCCATGTCCACGAAGACATGAGATGGACCAAGGTCCTTCATTTTATAGGCTGACTGGAAGAGATTTTGCAGCCTTGACACACGCGACATCTGGAGAGGCAATCTGGAGGTCATCCACATAGACAAGGAGAACAACAAGCGGTCTGGTGGGGACACTGAGGAACAGGACATGATTTACTATACTTCTCAGTAATCTCTCAGTTGTAGCAACGTGGGGACTGCTTAAGTCCATAGAGGGCCTTGCACACCCGCCACACTCGATTTGTGCCATCTGAGAAGCCAGGTAGTTGTACCATGTAGATTTCCTCCTCAAGTTTGCCATGGAGAAAGACATTGTTGATGTCCATCTATTCTAGCTCCCAGCCATGCTGGGCCACCAGGCTGAGTAGTGCTCTGGCAGTGGTGTAGCGCCCCACTGGAGAAAATGGCTCATCAAAGTTGACCCCAACGACTCGAGAGAATTCCTTGACTGTGAGTCTTGCCTTGTGCCGCTCAACTATGTTGTCGGGGTTCAGCTTTCATAGATACACCCATTTAGTAGCCACTATTGTACAGCATGGTGGAAGATCAATACGCTTATAGACACCATGCTCAGAAAGAGTGTCAAGTTCTACTGTCATAGCTTGTTCCCACAGGGAGGAGTCGGATGAAGTGCGTGTTGGTTTTTGTGCATTTGTCATTCAGCTGTGTTGTGTCCTCCTGGCTTGTTTACATCGGCGTGCAGATGACTGACTGCGAGACTCGACACTGCTGGAGTGTCGTCCGGTGGTGCCGACGCACGTTGAGGCCTACTAGCGGTTCGCTAGAGCCTCCTCCCTCCGGCGATGCGCTCAGCTCCATCGGCAAGCCTCCTTTGCGGTTGGACTTCCGGGGGTCACTGTCACTTCAGATGCTGTCTGCATGTGTTTGGAGCGTCATGCTCTGCCTAGGGTCCATGTCTCATGTTGCGTGGCACTGTTTGGCATCATGGACCATCATAGGCACTGCCTGGGTTCGGACAGCCATAACTCTTTGCTGCTATTTTTCTAGCTGATTCTGACCGCACGAGTACGTTCCTTGCGTTGGAATTTTGGTATGGTCCATTTTTCAGGCAAAACGGACGACGCCCGGGTTTTGGGCTGTCGACCGTCTGGTAGGGCTCACCGAGAAAACCCTGCCTGCCAGAAAATAGGTCTAGGACTATTTTCTGATTGGCTGGTTAGCTGAGTAACAAGTTCTATAGACCAGAGGAGGAGCTAGAACTTGGAGGGGTCTCCCATTGTTGCTCATTCTTCACTCATAATCAGTCACTTTCAGTTTTCAGCTACTTTCTGTCGCTTACACCGGGACGCGCGTTTCTGAGTAACAAACCCAGAGCTTCCAGACTTAGACTCTACAGCAGTAGATTGAGGGGTTAGCAGACTGAAGCAACGAGCGTGAAACCCCACATGCTGCATCAACAACGCTGATGCCCCAACCTGCTGCATAGCTTTTCTTTCTTGGTATTAGAGCCAGAGCGTAGCAACAGGAGCAGAAGACTGGCGTACAGGTGCCATACAACGCCGGTGGACCCCCATATGCGCCAGTGCAGGGGAAATGCTGCCAGATTTTTTCCGGCAGCATTGACCCGCCTGGTGGCAGTGGCAAATTGTTTCCCACGGCTATGGGCCAGGGGAAATGTTGCCGGATTTTTTCCGGCAGCACTGACCCCCACACGCGACGCGAGGAGGAGAGCGGCAGGCCGCGTACGACGACGACGCACATGGCAACGTCACCCAGGTGTAGTGACTGGCACCAGCGAGCAGCAGCAGCAGCGTACAGTAGCAGCAGCGGCAGGCAATAGCAACGAGCAATGGCAGCAGCAGTCAGCAGGAGCTGCGTGCAGTAGCAACAGCCGGCACCAGGAGTAGCTCCTAGGAGCTCATAGCAGCAGCCGGCAGAAGCAGCAGCTCGCTGCAGCTGGAGCAGCCCACAACAGCAAGCAGTAGAGGCGGCCAGCTCCAAGAGCTCGCAGTAGCAGTAGCAATAGCGGTAGCGAGTAGCAGCAGCAGCAGCAGCGAGCAGTAGCAGCAGTAGCAAGTAGCACAAGCGAGCCGCAGTAGCAGTAGGCTATAGCAGCAGCAGCATCAAGCAACAGCAAGCAATAGAAGTAGCCGGGTGCAATAGCAGCAGCAGCTAGCAGCAGCCGGCAGCAGCCAGCAGCAGCTGCTGCTGCTCGCAGCCCGCAGCTTGCCGCAAGCGGCGGGCTGCAAGTAGCGAGCCCGCTGCTCGCTACGAGTAGTGGACTGCTGGTAGCGAGCAGCGAGCTCGCTGCTCGTAGCCTGCTGCCCACAGCGAGCAGCAAAGCTCACTGTGCCGGATGAAAAGGAAAACAAAAGGAGACAAAAAATTCCCCCATCCCAGCAGCAGCTGCCATAGCTACTGTAGCAGCCACAGCATCCGCAACAGCACGTAGCAGCAGTAGTTGTAACAGTAGCTGCAGCAACAACATTAGTAGCAGCAGTTGCTGCTACCACAACAGCCGCAACTGTACCAGCAGTAGCAGCAGCTGTAGCAGCTGCAACATCAGCTCTATTAGTTGCTATAGCAGTAGTAGCAGCAGCAGTTGGTGCTGCCACAGCAGCCGCAGCAGCAGTAGCAGCAGCTGCAACAGTAGTGTATCAGCAGCAGCAACAACAACAGCGAAAAGCAGTGGCAGCGGCAGCAAAAATAGCAGCAGCGGCCCCAACAATGGCTGCTGCTGACGTTAGCATCCAGTTGCTGACGTCACTACTGACGTCACTGTTGACATCATCAACAAAAAAAGGGCAAGGGGGGAAGAAACTCCATAGTAGTAGCAACAGTAGATAACGTGACAGCAGCTGTTGACAACAATCGTCCTAGGCTGATGTCACTGCTGACATCAGCAGCACAAAAAAACAAAAACAACAAAGAGAGGAAGCACCAAAACCCACCATGGCTAATAGCCCCAGTGGAGAGGGGTCCTCCTCCGTTGGGGGGGACCCCCAGGGGGGGTACTCCCCCTGTTTTTGTGCAGCAGCTGCAATAGCTGCAGTAGCAGCAGTAGTAACAACAGCAGCTGCAGTAGCAGGAGCAGGAATAGCAGCAGCAGCAACTATAAGAGCAGTAACATCAGTAGCAGTAGCAGCAATAGCAGCAGCAACATCAATAGCAGCGACAACAACAGAATCAGCAGCATCAGTAGCAGCAACCAACAGCATCATCGCCAAGACTCCTGATACCCTGGATGTCATTCAGTAACAGCTCGGCGCCTTGACGCAACAGCTTGCAGCACTACAACCCTTGGCCTCATAGACTCCCTCTAGTATCCTGTCGCCATTCATTCCTCCTGGGCACGCCAACCCCGCTATGTCTGCTACCACGCAGTACCTGGCATAGCAGCAGACTCAGTGTCAGCGGCAGATAGTGACCTCTCTCCTTGGCCCGACTCTGGGTGCCGACCGCAGGCAAAAGGACTTTGAGACCCCACTCCCGCCGCTTCAGGTTGACGAGAAGTTCCGGAGCTAGGAGCTCAGCTTCCGCATCTGGACGCAGGATGAGGGCCTGTGGGCATACTACACCCTCCCGTACGACTCCACCCAAGCAAACCAGCTATATGATGCCGGTCGCGCCGTACACGCCCTTGTTCCCATCGCTCCTCCGGCTTCCCGCCTGGCCTTAGAGCCCTTTCTTGGCGACTTCATCGCTGGCGGCACCCTAGACCCTGCAGCCGTATGGCACGTCCTCACTCGTCCCCATCGCCTGTCCAGTGAGGCTGAGACCAGCCGTCTGCTGGGGAGTTCAACTCTCTGCACATGGGGGAGTCCGAGACAGTCACCGCTTACTGGCAGCGGGCTGAGGAAATTCTCCGTCGCCAAGGCACCTCCGCTCCACCCCTCCTGGCCGCGCTCCTCACCATCAAGCGCGGTGCCACCGATTCGTACGTGGACGTCTTCGTCCATTATTCCCAGGATCTTCTCTCCACCATGGCGGCCCATGGCACCCTCATGCCCTAGGCATACGATCTCCTCTTCCTGAGGATTGAATAAGCTCGTCTGGAGTCTCTTCTCTAGTGCATAGAGGCCCTCGCCTTCCCTACCGTCGCTTTAGTGGCCGTCGCTTCCCCCACGGTAGCTACCTTCGCCAGCTCCTCGTCGCCGGGAAAGAAGCAGAATCAGAGCAAGAAGGGCAAGGGACAGCAGTAGCAGTAGTCGACTGGGTCCAGTGGCAGTGGCTCTCTGTGCCACAACTGTGGCTAGCCAGGGTACCAATGGTATAGGTGCCCGCTACCGACGGACGAGACGCGCGTCATCACTACCATGCGTCACCAGCGGTAGTGCCGTCTCGCCTCTACCGCCGTCACTGTTGACGCCTCTGACGCCTCGACCCCGTCCAACAGCTCCACTCCTTCGACCGCGATACCAGTCCCATAGACGCCAACTCCACAATAGCATCATCCGCAGCCGTCGGCGCCTCCATTCCCTTCAGAAGGGCCGTCCTCCTTCTATCTGGGCTCAGGCTCCATCACTCCTCACTCAATCTACAATCCCGGTCTGTCCATGCGTGAGCGTCAATTGGAGCAGTTCATTGCGCTTCAGCTCGGCTTGCCTCACCCTCCCTCCCCGGCAAGTGCGAGTTGTGTCACCTCCTGCTCGTTCCCCTTGCCTTGCATGACTGAGATTGAGCTACGGTCGTGTCTTGCTTCCTCGTCTATCCCGCTGCCTTCCATGGTCTCCTCTGTCCCCTTCCGTGACGACGTTGCGTGGCTTGATGATTGACAGTCTCGATTCGCGCCCCCTTCCACCGTGTCCGCGTCTCTTGCTTGCTGCCATGTGACTCTTAACGATCTGGTGACTCCGGTCCAGGACCCGCCCGAGACCTGGATCATCGACTCCCGGGCCACGTATCACATGACGGCCTCTTGTGAGGCCTTCAGTATGCTTGGTCCCGTTGGGAATGTCTCCGGTGTTCGGACGGGCTCCGGCGAGGTGTTACCTGTCCGCGGCATCGGTGTCATTCGTTTCCGTGGTCCTGCCGGTGATGTCTTCCTGACTGATGTCCTTTTCGTCCCCGGTCTTGAGCTCAGCCTCCTGTCCGTTACTGCCCTTGACCGCATGAGCATGGATGTTGTGCATTCGCGTGGTGTTGGCATTGTGTCGTTGTGTCCGTCCTGTCTTGTTGTCCTTTACGCCACCGCCCGTGGCAACCTGTGGCACGCGTCTCGTCTCTCCTCCTCTACGTCCGCCCCCTCCCAGTCGGTCGCCATAGGCCATGTATTTGTCACAAGCACATTTTCTCCACAGCACACCCGTCTCTTGCACCGTCGCCTTTGCCACATCCACTCTGCTGCCGTTGACAGCATGCTCCACATCCCGCCGGCCAAGGGCCTCGACCCTGAGAATTTCCCTTTGCCATGCCCCACGGAGTGCGTTGATTGCGCTCAGGGCAAGATGCACCGGTCCACATACCCTCTGTCCTCCTCACGTGTGTCCGCCCCTCTTGACCTGGTCCATTCTGATGTCATGGGTCCTCTCCCTATCGAGTCCATCGGAGAGCATGGCCGCTATGTCCTCACCCTCACTGACGACTACTCTCGCTACCGCTGGGTCTTCTGCCTTCGGCAGAAGAGCGATGTCGCCCGTCCCGTTCAAGATTGGCTTGTCCTTGCGGAGCACGAATGTGGTCGATCTCTGCGCCGCTTTCACTCCGATCGCGGTGGTGAGTACATGGGTGAGACCACGACATTTCTCGCCTCCCGCGGCATCCACCACGAGACGTCCGTGCCCTAAACGCCCGCCCAGAACGACGTCTTCGAGCGATGGAACCGTACCATGGCTGAATCCGTCCGCACCATGCGGGTTGAGTTTGGCCTCTCCGATGGCTTCTACTTTGAAGCCATAGCCTACATGACGTGGGTCTGGAACCAGATTCCTCATGGACCCCTTCCCTGCCAGTCTACGATGTACCAGCACTAGTGCGGTCTGCGCGCCGACCTCCGCCCTGCTCGCGTCTGGGGTTGTGTGGCCATCGTGTGGCTGCCCGTCCCGTAGCAGGGTGGCAAGCATGCCCCCCTCGGGCGTCCTTGCACCTTTCTCGGTGTCTCTCGTTAGTCCAAGGCTTGGCGCTTCTAGGATCCCTCCCGGCACTGCATCGTCGAGTCCCGCGATGCCCTCTTGTTTGAGGAGGTGTTTTTGTGTGATCTCGTTTGCTCCGGCTCATCGGTGTCCCTCCCGTCACCTCGGGGAGTGGTGAGTCCCTTCTCCGTCCTCCCGCTTTCAGGTGGTACATCCTTGGGTCCCCGTGAGCCAGCAAACCCAGTCGCGCCCGCCGGCCCCTCCGAGCCAGTAGCCCCAGTCACACCCGCTGGCCCCTCCAGGACGGGAGATCCAGTTGCGCTTGCTGGCCCCTTCGATCCGGCAGCCTCAGTCCTGTCCGCTGGTCCCTATGGGACGGATGCCCCTGTCGCGCCCGCTGGCACCTCCGGACCGGCAGCCTTAGTCGCACCCACTGGCCCCTCCGGGCCAGCTGCCCCAGTCGCGCCCGCCGGCCCCTCTGGGCCAGCAGTCCTAGTCGTGCCCGCTGGAACCTTCGGGCCGGCAATCCCAGTCGCGCCCGCTGGCCCCTCCGGGCCGGCGTCCCCAGTCGCGTCCACTGGCCCCTCAGAGCCGGCGGCCCCAGTCGCTTCCGCTTGTCCCTGCGGGTTCGCAGCCCCGTGCGCCCCTGTTGGCCCGCGTTACTCACGTGGCCCAGGCGGCAGCCTCCGACCCAGGCCGTCAGTGAGCGCGTAGACCGCTGCACTGTGCCCCGTGGTGCCTCGACCCCTGTGGCTCGTCGCATCTCTTCCACTCCTACGGTCGTGTGTGGGGACCGTGGCACCAAGGCCCTCGGCCTGACCACTTCGACCCTCATTGTAGACCTTCACCCGGGTTTCGCACTGGGCTACGCTATGCTCCATCACGAGCATCGGCATGCGGTCATGGCAGCACTCGCGCGCATCCCACCTGGAGCTCAAGATGCACACGCTCTCTTAGTCTGCTCCACAGCACGCCCGGAGGACCCAACCATCCTACGCGATGCTCGAGCCTTGCCTGAGGCCGCACACTGGGATGCTGCTTGTGCCGACGAGGTTGCTGCTATCCGGCAACACCATGTGTATGACCTCGTCGATCTCCCTCCAAGTCGGAAAGCCATCGGTGCCAAGTGGGTCTTTCGGCGCAAATGGAAACCCGACGGGTCCTTGGAAAAGTACAAGGCTCGCCTCACAGCCAAAGGGTTTGCTCAGGTTCCTAGGATTGATTACGACCAGATCTTTGCCCCAGTTGGCCGGTTCTCCACTAGCCGGGCGCTCTTCAGCCTGGTTGCCTAGCATGGATGGGAGTTACATCAGATGGACGTGAGTAACGCTTTCCTCCATGGCTCACTGGAGAGTGAGGAGCTCTACATGGTGCAACCCCGAAGCTTCGACGACGGTACTAGGAGAGTATGGCGGCTGCGGAAGGCCCTCTATGGCCTGAAGCAGTCTCCTCGGTGCTGGAACCAGGAGATCAGCAGCACGCTCCTCCTTGGCGGCCTCCAGCGTAGCATCGTTGACCCCGCATTGTTTGTCAGCCTGTGAGGCCATACCTTTGCCGCTGTTATGGTCTACGGCGATGACCTCCTCATCGCGTTGTCTGACATGGCCACCATCTAGCGTGTCAAGGACCTGCTGCATGCCGCCTACCAAATGAAGGATCTCGGGTCTGCCTGAGTCTTCCTGGGCATGGAGCTCGAGCATGGTCACTCCCAGAGCATCCTGCACGTCCACCAGGATGCCTATGTGCAGACCCTGTCCACTCGCTTTGTCAAGGACCTGCCCCTCGTGCCAAGTGCATCTTCACCCATGTCACATGATGGTCAGGTGCATATGAAGAGTCCTGACCGGGCCGTTGTGGGGAAGCCAGTTGACGTGACCTCGTACGTGCGAGTCATCGGGTCACTGATGTTCTTAGCGACGACAACACACCCAGACATCGCGTTCGCCGTCAACCTCCTGGCTCAGTTTTCTCAGGAGTCGCATCACCTCTACTTTGAGGCCGCGATCCAAGTACTACGCTATGTCATCTCAACTCCTCGACGCGGTCTCATGTTCCGCCGCAAGTCGTCTTTCGTCGCGGTGGGCTACACCGATAGCGACTGGGTCGGCAGTCCGGACGGTAAGAGTCGCACAGGCTGGATCTTTCTGATTGGTGGCACGACTGTGTCCTGGCGTAGTGGAAAGTAGGGGTATATTGCACGTAGCAGTGCTGAGGCTGAGTACGTGGCCCTTGGCTCAGGTGTGTGTGAGAGTGTGTGATTGCATCGTCAGTTGTTTGAGCTGTGTCAGTCCATCGTATCCATCACGTTGTATTGTGACAATGAGAGTGCCATGGCCATCGTCGACAATGACGGCGTGCATCACACACGCACAAAGCACATCAATGTTGAGTATCACTATGTGCGTTCTTTGTTGCATGACGACAGCATCATCATTATGTGGGTTGAGACAACACAATGGCCGGCTGACTTCTTGACCAAGGAACTGAAGCCGGACTCGTTCAAGAAGGCTATGAGTTCGGTTGGTGTGCATCCGTGAGTGGCTCTCTTTATCCCTGCCTGCATCTCTGTGTGCTTTAGGGGAGTCTGGCTGTTGACTGTGTTTCTACCCGTCCATGTGCACTACGCCTGTGAGTCATGGGGGAGTGTTGGTTTTGGCGTATCTCTCATTGTGCTCTGTTGTGTCCTTCCGACTTGTGTACATCGGCGTGCAGATGATTGACGACGAGACTGGACGCTGCTGGAGTGTCGTCTGGTGGAGCCGACACACGCTGAGGCCTACTAGCGGTTCGCCGGAGCCTCCTCCCTCCGACGACGTGCTCAGCTCCATCGGTAGGCCTCCTCGGCGGTTGGGCCACCGGCGGTCACTGTCACTGCAGATGTTGTCTGCATGCGTCTGCAGCATCATGCTCTGCCTAGGATCCATGTCTCATGTTGCGTGGCACTATTTGGCATCATGGACCATTATAGACACTGCCTGGGTTCGGGAAGCAATAACGCTTTGCTGATATTTTTCTAGCTGATTCTGACCGCACGACTGCGTTCGGAGCGTCGGTATTTTGGAATGGTCCAGTTTTCAGGCAAAACGGACGACGCCCGGGTTTTGGGCTGTCGGCTGTCTGGCAAGGCTCGTGGAGAAAACCCTGCCTGCCAGAAGATAGGTCTAGGACTATTTCTGATTGTCTGGTTAGCTGAGTAACAATTTCTACAAAGCTGGGGGGGGGAGCTAGAACTTGGATGGACCTCCTATTGTTGCTCATTCTTCATTCCTAATCAGTCACTTTCAGTTTTGAGCTACTTTCTGGCGCTAACACTGGGGCGCTCATTCCTGAGTAACGAACCCAGAGCTTCCAGACTTAGACTCTAGAGCAGCAGACTGAGGGGGCAGCAACCTTAAGCAATGAGCGTGGAAGCCCGCACGCTGCATCGACAATGCTGCTGTCCCAACCTGGTGCATAGTTTTTCTTTCTATGCGAGCAGCGTGCACAATGAGCAGTTCAGGAGGAAGAGGGGAGAGACCAGCAGCAGCAAAACATGAGGCAACTTATCTAGCAATGGACAAAAGAAGGGCTGCTCAATGAGGAAGTAGCTAAGTTTGGTGTTAGGGTGCACCACAAACGCCACAGTGGGTAAGGAGGTGGTGACTAGGCCAAGGGCGCGAAGACGAGGATCACCTGAGACAACAGGACTAGAGTGAGATGGGAGTGCCTAGAGATGACGACCACGCGTGTAGGGCGAGATAGGAGACAAGGAAGAGACACGCAGTTGAGAGGCAGAGAGAGAAGAGGGCTCAAGCGCCACAGATGGTACAAGGGATGCATACATCACAGGAGGAGACGTAGATGGGTCAGAGCACAGAGGCGTGGTAGGAGGGCCAAAGAGAGGAGAGGAAGTAGAGATAGCAGAGGGTTGAGAGGGAGCAAGTGGCACGGGGGATGTAGAGGAGGCAGATGACTCAGAGGAGGCAGAGGACTCAGAGGAAGCAGAGGGATCAGAGGAGGTAGAGAGCTCAGAGGAGGCAGAGGGATCAAAGGAGGCAGAGGGCTCAGGGACAGTGTTGGAGGAGACGGGTAATGGATGCACCGAGGGGAGAACAGAGGACCGAGAGGGAGTAGTGCCTCCCCTACCCCAAGGAGGCGGAGAGAGAGAACCAGTGGAGAAGCGAGGGATGTTGCGCTCAAACAAGTGCTCAAAGAAGAGCGCATCACAAGATTCAATGACCCGACAATGCATTGGATCCCAGAAGTACCACGCTTTGGAGAAAGGAGACACGTCAAGGAAGACATACAGCCGACCACAGGGGGAGAGTTTCCTATCCTAGTAGTTAGCATGGAGCCAGACGGAGGCGAGGGACCCCGAAACACGGGGAAGACGGAGATCGGCACGATGGCCCATCTAGCGCTCAAAGGGGGTGAAACTGTGGGGAAGGCGACCGTGGGGGACGCGATTCCATATCCATGTCATGTATGACATGGCCTCAAAGGCGAACAAAGGAGACTGACCACAGGAGGAGAGAAGGGAGCGTACCCTATCAGTTAGAGTGCAGTTCCTGTTGGTTCTAGTGGGGGTGTGGAGGCACCCTCAAGGATGCCTAGCTCTTGCTGATGCGTGCTACCAAGGTTTGGGGCAACCAATGGACACCAATGGTGAAGAGTGTGGAGCACAAGGATCACGGATGTGAGTGGGCAGAACACGTCGCATTCAGTAGAACCGAATCGAAACACGTTTTTGTTACTTAGCATAGTGAGATTACATCACATCCTTATAGCCTGTGATCTAAGCTTTCCAACGTATCTAAGCACGCACAAAATAGAGCAATAGAGCCCCTGCTACGGCCGTCGAAGTAACCCTTGGTGGAGCCGTCCTCATTGCCTTACACGCTAGGCAACGGGAGGCGCTTCGATGATGACCCGTCGAAGCGCCTTTCCTCGCCCAGAATTCAAGGAGAAGTTCACCCTGGTGAAGGAGAGTCTTCTGGTTACTTCCTTTATGGCCCTGGTGTATTTGGGGGTCGTTGGAGATGAACTCAGATCACTGGTGGTGGATTATCCCGCCACCCATGGCGGGTACCGGATTCCACCCCCCCAACACCCGAATTTTGGGCTAGGCTAACTTTCTGAATACTCACTCAAATCGAGCGATTCAAAGCTCGATCCTGCATAGAAAAATCCAAAGAATCCAAATCTCAAGTCAGATCAGGTGTTAGACCACTTCTTAGTGGTCAAACCAGGAAGTACACTCAACGGCACTCATGGCAAGGGGCACACCATGTCAACAATCTCCCCCTTGCACCGCAGCCTTGATGCCCTGTCCTTGGAACATGTAGCATTTTAAACTTCACAGCGCAGACCGAGCTCGATGCAGCTTGCGTCGTGCCTGTCCTTGGGCTGTGCCTTGGTCATGGCATCGACGAGCATGCGCTTAGTGCCACAATGCACAATAGCCGCATCTCCCTTCGCCACCAAGTCCCACACGTAGTGATGACGGATCTCGATGTGCTTGGTCCTCCTGTGCAGTACCGGGTTCTGGTTCAGACTGATGGCACTCATGTTGTCCACATTGAGTACCGTTGGCTTCCTTTGCGGCACGCCGATCTCCTTTAGCAGCCGCCGCAGCCACACCGCCTCCTTTGCGGCTTCCGCGAGCGCGATGTACTCCGCTTCGGTGCTGGACAGTGCCACGTAGTCCTGCTTCCTGCTTGCCCATAAAACTGCTGCACCACGAAGCACAAACACGTACCCCGACGTTGATTTTCTGTCATCCACATCACCAGCCCAGTCGGCATCGGAGTAGCCGACCAACTCGAGGGAGTCGTCACGTGGTCCCCCTCCAAACACGAGCCGCGACTGTTTTGTCGCCTTGAGATAGCGGAGGATCCGCTTCACCGCTTGCCAATGCAGTGGCCCAGGGTCAGCAACGTAGCGGCTCACTTGACCCTCCGCAAAGGCCAGGTCGGGCTGCGTCGCCACCATGGCGTACATGATGCTCCCCACTGCGGACTGGTATGGCACACCTGCCATCTCCTCCTTCTCCTCATCCGTGCTCGGGCCCATGCTCGATCTCAGCTCACACGTGGTGGTCATGGGTGTGCCGATGGGGTTGCACTCCTCCATGTTGTAGCGGTGGAGAACCTCTTGCACATGCTTTGCCTACCCCATCTCGAGCGTGCATGCCTTGCGGTCCCTCTTGATGGCGATGCCGAGGTAGTACTCGAGCTCGCCCATGTCGGTCATTTTGAACCGACCGTCCAGCTGCCGCTTCAGGTTCACCAACTCCTCCATGTCCGACGACACGAGGATGAGATCATCCACGTAGAGTGCCACGATCTGGTGCAACCCCGGCTGCTTCCGCACGTACACGCTGTGATCCGCCTCG
>SZWC01008586.1:32655-56207 GCA_023375785.1 Penium margaritaceum
CCAGCTGCCGCTTCAGGTTCACCAACTCCTCCATGTCCGACGACACGAGGATGAGATCATCCACGTAGAGTGCCACGATCTGGTGCAACCCCGGCTGCTTCCGCACGTACACGCTGTGATCCGCCTCGTAGCGCTTGAAGCCAAGCTCGGCCATGAAGCCGTCCATTTTCAGGTACCACATGAGTCGCGCTTGCTTTAGCCCGTAGAGCACCTTGCAAAGCCGGCACACCTTCCCCGGCGGCGCGTCCACCCCCTTCGGCACCTCCATGTAGACCTCCTTGTCCAGGTCGCAGTTGAGGAACGCAGTTTTCACGTCCATTTGGTGGACTTCGTAGTCACGCACCGCCGCCACCGAGAGGATGGAGTGAATGGAGGCGAACTTTGCCACCGACGCGAAGGTTTCATCATAGTGTTCACTCTTTCGCTGGGCGTACCCCTTCGCGACCAGCCGGGCCTTGTACTGCTCCACCTTCCCCTCCTTGGTGAGCTTCTTCTTGAAGATCCACTTGGAGCCGATGATTTTTGCGCCCTCCGGCCTGTCAATCAGCTGCCAAGTGCAATTCTCTTCATGGGAGGCGAGCTCAGATTTTATAGCTCCCTCCCACTCAGCCCCATCCTTCTGCTGCAATGCCTCCTTGACGGTCTCGGGCTCCTCTTGCACAAAGAATGCTCGAGCGAGCCCAGTCCAGATGCCCTTTGCGGCATCGTACCTCTTTGCCGTCCTCCTTGCGCGTCCGCTTCTCCGGGGCTGCTGCTGTTGAGGCTGCTACTACCGCTGCGTTGCTGCTGCTGCTGCTGCCCCCTCGTGGTGCCACTCGCTCCGCTGGCCTGCTCCCCCTCTCTCAGGGACCGTGGAGATGCGGGCTCACTCCCCACCTCTTCGTTCAGCTCCACTGCTGCCGGCGCTTCGAACTCATTGTCTGACTTGGTTCAATGCAAATCAGCTGCTCCCACATTGCCCAGATGGTTTTCGCCGGCTGGAGCCGATGGGACGTCACCCTCTTTTGCGTCCTCCGGCGTCTCCCCCTCAAGGAGTGGCAGCCACTCCCCACGCTTGGAGAGACCCGCGTCTTTGTCCGTCCAACGGCTGGCCTCATTGAACGTGACGTCGTGACTCTTCACGATCTGCTGCCTCCGCGGGTCGAAGAGCCGATACGCCTTGCTCCCGCTCTCGTACCCGACAAAGATGCACCGGCGAGTCCGTGGGTCCAGCTTGCCCCGCCCCTCCCGTGCCTGCACAACAGCATATACAACACAACCAAATGTGCGGAGGTGTGCCACAGTTGGCTTCCTCCCGCTCCACACTTCTTGTGGCGTCTTCCACACCTTGGACTCCGCGTATTTTAGCGGCTTTGTCGGCGTCAGGCTCATGATGTACGCCGCTGTCCGTACCGCCTCACCCCAGTACCGCTGCGCGAGGCCGGCATCACTCAACATGGACCGGACCATGTTGAGGATGGTGCGGTTCGCCCTCTCGGTGACGCCGTTCTGCTGCGGAGAATGTGGCGTAGTTTTCTGCCACGTGATCCCCTTGCTCTTCATCCATGCCGAGCAACCCTCGTACTAACCGCCGTTGTCGCTCCGGAATGCCTTTGCCTTCAACTCCGTTTGGTGCTCCACAGCCGCCACAAACTCCTGCATACACGACAAGACATCGCTCTTCCTCTTGATGATGTAGAGGTGGAGCTTGCGGCTGTGGTCATCGATGAAGGTGACGAAGTAGCGCGCCCCACCAATGGAGGGCTCGAACGGTCCACACACATCGGTGTGCACTACCTCCAACTTTGCCGATGCACGCGTCCCCTTTCCTTCAAAACGACTGCCGTGTCGCTTTGCCGACCACGCACGGCTCGCACACGGCGTCCTTGGCTGCATCAAGGCTCTTGACCTCAAGACCCCGCACCACTTCCTTCTTTTCCATGCCCCTCACTGTTGAGGGAGCGATGTCGCACAACCGGCGATGCCACAGGTCCAGGTCCCCTTCATCCTTCGTCACGAGGTTGGCGGCGTTGGTCCTCACCGCATCGGCAAGAACCTTGGTACGGAAAAGGTACAGGTCCTCCTCCCTCTTGCCACGTACAATCAACTCGCCGTCCCCCTCCTTCCGGATGATGGCCTCTTTCTTGTTGAAGAGTACCTCGAGCCCCTTGTCGGTAAGGCGGCTCACTGACAGCAGGTTTGACTCAAAGTTGGGCATGTAGAGTACGTCGTAGATGGTGCATGGAATGACTTTCCCGTTCATTACCGACTCGATGCGTACATTGCCTTCGCCCACGGCCAACTCCGCTTTGCCGTTGGCCACTGTCATGCGCCGCTCGGTGGCGCCGTAGGTGACGAACGCCGTCCAGTTGCATTGTGTGTGGCGGCCTGATCCGGAGTCGATCACAGTAACTTCCGGATCTGTCAAGTCGGTAGACTCCCTGGCCATCATGGCTTGGGTTGCCTTCTTCCCGCCCTTCCTGGGCTGGTCCGACTTCTTGTTGGGGCAGTCGCGTGCGTAGTGGCCGTGTTTGCCACAGTTGTAGCACTCCTCCTTCTTGTTACCTTTCTTGGTGCCCTGATTTGAACCCTTCCCCTTCTTGTCTCCCCCTCCACCTTTAGGACGGATGGCATAGGCGGAACACGATGTTGCCCCACTCTCTCTCCCACCTTGCCGCATCCATTCGTTGCGGACGTACTCAGCCACCTTGGGGTACTTCAGCTCATCGGCGGACCAGCCACCAACGACGGCGATCATGGGATTCCAACTGTCCGGCAAGGCCAGGAGGAGGATCATGGCTTGCAGCTGAGGGTCGACCTTCCATCCGGTGGCTACGCACTCGGCAGTGAGGGACTCAATCTGCTGCAGGATCTCCATGATGTCGTCGCCTTCGTTGGCTCGGAGGGTGACGAGCCTCTTGAAGACAAAGAGCTGGTTAGCAAGGTTGGTAGACTGGTAGATGGTGCAGAGCTTCTTCCAGGCCTCCGCGGCCTCCGTGCATCCTTGAATGAGGGAGCGCTGCGTCGGAGCAAGTGCATACACCAACAAAGAAAGCGCCTTCTTGTTGCACTTCTTGTACGCTTCCACTTCCTCTGGCGTCGCAGTATCCGGAGGGGCAGTTTCTTCACCCTTGACCAGCTCAAGCAGGCCCTTGTCATCGAGGAAAACCTCAAACTCCCACCTCCACAGGTCGAAGCCAAGCCCGTCGAACTTCGCCGATGCTCTCTTGCTCGGTCGGTGCCATGGCGCGCGGCGGTAGCGTGAACGTTGTAGAGCTAGGGTCCTTCTAGGCACGTGGGCCCATAACCCTTTGTTGGCTCTGGTGGGGGTGTGGAGGCACCCTCAAGGATGCCTAGCTCTTGCTGATGCACGCTACCAAGGTTTGGGGCAGCCAATGGACACCAATGGTGAAGAGTGTGGAGCACAAGGATCACGGATGTGAGTGGGCAGAACACGTCGCATTCAGTAGAACTGAATCAAAACACATCTTTGTTACTTAGCATAGTGAGATTACATCAGATCTTATAGCCTGTGATCTAAGATTTCCAACGCATCCAAGAACACCCAAAACGGAGCAGTAGAGCCCCTGCTACGGCCGTCGAAGTAACCCTTGGTGGAGCCGCCCACCTTGCCTTACACGCTAGGCAACGGGAGGCGCTTCGATGATGACCCGTCGAAGCGCCTTTCCTCGCCCAGAAGTCAAGGAGAAGTTCACCCTCGTCAAGGAGAGTCTTCTGGTTTCTTCCTTTATGACCCTGGTACATTTGGGGGTCGTTGGAGACGAACTCCGATCACTGGTGGTGGATTATCCCGCCACCCATGGCGGGTACCAGATTCCAGCCCCCAAACACCCGAATTTTGGGCTAGGCTAACTTTCTGAATACTCACTCAAATTGAGCGATTCAAAGCTCGATCCTGCATAGAAAAATCCAAATAATCCAAATCTAAAGTCAGATCAGGTTTTCTACCACTTCTTAGTAGTCAAACCAGGGAGTACACTCAACGGCACTCATGGCAAGGGGCACACCATGTCAACAGTTCCATCGTTCAGACACGCCATTTTTTTGGGGCGTGTAGGGGGCAGTGGGCTCAAGACAAACACCACGAGAGGCAAGAAAGTAAGGAGTGGGACCAAAAAACTCACCACCCCGGTCGTTACAAAAGACGTGCAAGGGACGAAGGCCAACAAGTATAGCGTGAGGGAGCAATGTCTCAAGAACGTCAGTGACACCACTCTTGTGGCGAAGGGCAAAGATCCAATGGTAGCACAAATAATCATCAGTTAAGCAAAGGACGTAACAACCAATGCTACCAAGGAAGTCATGAGACAGAGGACCCATAACATTAGCATGCACAAGGTCAAGGGGATGGGAGGTGGTGGACTCAACCGTTGTAAACAGGGAACATGGATTTTCCACTGGCGCAGTCGAGGCATGCAGAGGAGCACGGGGGTGAAAATGTGGCAGGGTTAAGGCCGATAGTACGGCGGAGGCACAGGAGACGCTGAATGATGGCAGCGTGAATGTCACAAAGGCGGCGGTGCATGAGGTCCACATGAGCTGAGGGCAAGGAGGGTACGACATGAACAAGAGTAGAGGTAACGGAAGACGGAGGTAACGGCAGAGGGACACAGAATAGGCGATTACAACGCACACCACAAAGAACAACACGGCTAGATGAGCGAAGGTCGACGGTGCCAATGTCATGGCTGGACGAGAAGTCCATGCCCTTGTCGTCAAGGGTGGTTACAGAGAGGAGACTGACCTCAAGATCAGGCACATACAACACATCTGGAAGGAATAGAGTTCCACTAGGGTCCACAAAACAGACAACACCAACACCTTGAGCCTACAGCAACTGGCCAGAACCAGTTTGCACAGAGCGTACGGAACCAACCGGACCGAGGGAGACAAACGACAAACGACAGGAGGTCATGTGATGAGTGGCACCGGAATCGATGATCTAGAAGCCAGAAGGAACATATCTAGATGGAAAATGAAGCAGACAACAACTGTCCGCGGAAGAGAGTTGGGAGGCATACGACCAAGATGAGTGAGGAATGTGTGAGACTCCCAATCTTCTATCCACGAACGGTCATCAGGCAAGGCACCCTGCACACATCTCAAGAAGGCACCACAAAGGGTCGCATCCGACTCACAGACAAAAACACAAGAACGGCCACTCACACTCTCACCTCCTTGAGAACGAAGCTTGAGAAGCTCCATAAGACGGCACTCATGAGCATGCTCCTCGTCACGACGGTTAGAAGTACGGTCGGAGGAGCGCATGTCGGAGAAGGTGCCGTCATCCCTCGGCCAGGTGGGCATGAAGTAATCAGCAGAGGGAGGACCATAGTAGGGAGGCCCGGAGAAAGGCGGCATCTAGCCCCGTGGGCTGGAGTAAAGTGCCAACTATTGGAGAGGTGTAAGAGTGGTGGTGAGAGCAGAGACAGAGGATGAGGAAGAATTGGGTGAAGCGGTCGTCACATCAGTTGTAGCAGAGGGAGAGGCAACACTAGTCCAGGCCCAGTGGGCCCGCATGGTAGATGCAAGACGAACGTCATCATGAGGTGCTGGACACTTTGGAGCAGAGTGACCAGGGGCCCCACAGTTCCAACATGTGACCTCTACAGGAGGCGTAGACCCAAAAGAGGATTTTCCACCGTGTCCATGGCCCTTGCCGCCACGGCCACCACCATGGCTAGCCCCGCCACCCTCGTCACGTGAGGCGGCTTGAGTGGCGAGAGCAGCTAAGGTGGAAGAAGAGGAGGGAGTGGAGGTAGTAGCTACAGAGGAGGAGGATGAGGCAGTTGTGAACGCAGCAAGGACTACTCGATGCAGACGCTTGTTCTACAAGTTGCTCCACCAGTCGGTGAGCCAAGCGGTCGTGAACTCATAGAGTGGTCTAATCCTTGGAGGTGAATTTACAGGGACTAGGGCAAATGGATGTCCCAGTTACGAGCTCTTCGCCCCTACTACACAAAGCAGAAGGGTATGTCTGAGCATTCGAACCGCGCCGTGGAGGATGCGTTTAGCGCTATGCGGTCTGAGTGCGGTCTTCCAAAGTCCTTTGCCTTTGAGGGCTTCTCCTACATGACATGGTTCTAGAATCGCTCGCCGCATGGTCCGCACCCAAACCATGTTACGCCGTACGAGCTATGGTCTGGCCATCGTGCCAATCTTCATCTTGCTCGTGCTTGGGGTTCCCTCGCCTGCGTCAGGTATACGAAGGACCAGCAGGGGTCCAAGGTCTCACCTCGGGGTTGCATGTGCACCTTCTTTGGCATCTTCCCATGGTCAAAGGCCTGGCACTTTCAGGACCTTGCTCGCCATTGCATTGTCGAGTCTCAAGATGCTCTCTTCTTTGAAGCTCTCACCTACTCCGACCTTTCAAGCATTCTGTCAACGGCCGCGGACCACGTTCCTACCTGTGTGGCTTCCCTGCGGATGGAAGAGTCTAGTCCTACGGATGGGTCCATCCCAGCCTCTTCACCTACGATTCGGTCTCCGGATGCTGACGATCTGACCATCTTGGGTGTGGGTCCAGTAGCCTCATTAGTCCCTCTAGCACACCTCACGCCGTTCCAGTGTCATACCCCTATGGCACACCTGATACCGTGCCAGTGTTGGTCCCCTCTAGCACACCTGATCCTGTATGAGCGTCAGTCCCCTTTGGCACACCTAATCTCATGCCAGTGTCAGTCCCCTCTGGCATACCTGATCCTGCGCCAATGACAGCACCTCCCGTCACACCCACTCCTCTGCATGCACCTATATATTCCTACGGTCATGGCCCACTAGCCGTCTCCGTAGCCTGAGGTGAGCACCTTAGCATGGCCTACTCATGGCCTACTCTCGCGAGCCAGGTGGTCGTCTTTGACAATTGGCCTCTAGGGCTCAGCGGACTGCTGACTCGGTGCCTAGACGCTCAACTCGTAGTGTTGAGAGTGGCAAGCCTCGCACGAAGGCTCTTGGCTTGAGTGTCCAGGAGAACTACACTGAGGTGCATCGAACACATCATGTTGGCCACAATTTGGTCTCCCATGAGTTCTCGGTCGCTTGTGATACCGTAACTAATTTGGTCGTGGTCAGACCGAGTCCAGAGGTGTGCATTTTGGTCACCCGGAGTTCTCCCTTGAAGATGCCTAACCCAGGCACATGTAAGGAGGAACTCTTGGCTGACGATGCAAAGCAATGGCTTGCTGCCTGTGAGGATGAGCCGAGAGCCATCCGTGAGCACGGTGTCAATGAGCTTGTCGACCTCCCGCCTAGGTGGAAAGCTGTACATGCCAAGTGGGTCTTTTGTAAGAAGGTGAAGCCTAGCAACACAGTGGATCACTACAAGGCCAGCTTGAAACCCAAGGGATCCTCACAATTTAAGGATGTGTATTTCACTGACATGTTTGCACCCGTTGGCCGCATGACTACCGCTCGCGCCCTGTTTCGGGTCGTTGCTCACTATGACTGGGAGCTACAACAAATGGATGTGAACAACACGTTCCTCCATGGGAGTCTAGAGGAGGAGATCTATATGGTCTAGCCACCAAGCTTTGAGGTCGGTGAGAAGGTTTGGTGCTTACGGAAGGTCTTGTATGTATTGAAACATTCACCTCGGTGCTGGAACCAAGAGATCCCTGGCATACTGACATGTGCTGGGTACGTGCAGAGTGACACTGACCCGTCTCTCTTTCTAAGACGTGCGACGGAGAACTTCACTTCCATCTTGGTCTACGTGGATGACCTCCTGATTGCGACCCCTTCGATGGAGGCCATGAAGGAGGCCAAGGTAGACCTTCAGTATACTTAAAGGATGAAGGACCTTGGTCCTGTAGCTGTGTTTCTAGGGATGGGGATCGTACATGATCGTCAGCGGCGGACACTCTTGTTGTACCAAGCACTTTTATACTCACGTTGTGGGGGATCGATTTGTTGACCGACTTGGTGCAGTTCCCACAGCCTCCACTCCCATCACACCTGACGGGTAGGATGCTCTGAATGTGGATGATCCAACACAGCTGGGGAAGACAGTGGACGTGACCTTGTACTTGTGCCTCATTGGCTTTCTGATGTACTTAGCCACTACTACACGACCCGGCATCACCTTCGCCATCAACCTCGTTGCATAGTTCTTGTAGTGCCATCGGATGAGAGCCTTCACGCGGCTGTATGAGTGGTACGGTTCATGATTTCTACACCGTACTTCAAACTTTGCTTTCGACGGCAGTGTGTGGTGGTAGTCGACGGCTACACAGATAGCAACAGGACGTGAAGTCCTCATTGACATAGTCGGACAGGCTACATGTTCTTGCTAGGTGGCATGGTATAGCGGCAAGCAGGATTGTATTGCACGTAGCTCATCGAAGGCTGAGTACCCTACTGATCTTGATATTTGATTTTTTCAAATCCTCTCAAAATCCATGCCCAAATATGAATATTTCCTAAATTTAGGGAATCTTTATATTTGGGCATGGATTTTGAGATAAGATTTATTTAGTTGATACTTTGAAATTCGTTAAACGAAAGTTGCGGATCCTTAAATTCATCGATGAGCAGTCTGGAACACCTCCGACGAGGGTGTTTCACGCTGCGTCAGTCTGACGCAGCTTGCCTGATGCGGCAAACCGCGTCAGACTGACAAATCTGACGCAGAAGCACAGTTTCGCGTCATGCCGCAACAACTTCCTCGGGCCTCAACATCGCATCCGAAGTATTTTTTTCATATTTTCTTCATTCGATGAAATTTTTGTACCCAGGTGGTTAGAGGAATTATTTAAGATGTACATGAAATTTGATGAAAAACTAATTCGTTGAAAAAAATCGACCAAATTTTTTTTCTTATTGAATATCAAGATCAGTAGGATATGTTGCACTTTGGGTTGAGACTGCTGAGGCGTCTGTTTCGTGAGATGTGAAAGTCTGTGACTTGCGTCATTCTTCATTGTGACAACCAGAGTGCTCTTGCCATTACAGAGAACTCTGGTGTGATTCACAACAAAGAAACAACATCAATTTGTGTATGATCTTGTGGATCGACAGGTGATCTCCTTCATCTGGGTCGGCACGGATATGCAGCGGGCTGACCTCCTCACGAAGGCACTGGTGCGCGGAAAGTTCATGGTGGCCATTCATTCTGCCACGCTTCACCCCTTGCCTAAGAGTGGCTGAGAGTGGGGTGTGTGAACATGGACTGTTGAGCATCTCGATGCACACCTATGTTAGTTCTGCACGTATATGGTCATGCATACCATTGGGTCATGGGTCAGTGTTGTAATGTGAGTCATCCCGTCTGTTTTTACGCCTTGCCGTGACCACTCGGTCGTGTCCATGCTTGCACGGATATCTGATGCGAACCCAGCTAGCGTCGGAGGACCAACGCATGGTGGATCCACGCACCACCGGCTACCAGATAGCTGAAACTGCGTCCCGGGTGCTGGCTTGGGTGCTTTGTCGTTTTTCTACACATGTTAGATTTTTCTCGGTGGAATGGCGCTTGAGCCCGATTTGCATGTTCTGTATTGTCTGTCCATTGATCGATGCCGGAATTGTGCTTGTGACCACTTGTAGTGTCCGGCTTGAGATTCTACATCTCTAATTTCAGATGGTGTTGCGTTTGGATGCCTGTGTCGGGAGTTACCGCAAAAACAGTGGTTTTGGGCCGGTTTAAGGACAAATTGACACAGCCGTGTGCATCATCCACCGTGCGCCACGATAGGTATTTATGGTGTGTACTTGTCAGTTGTTGTTTCTCTCTGCATTACTAAGCTATTGTAGCTTATTAGATTTTGTGCGTCTTCCTAGTCCAACCCTTGATGTTTCTTGCATCAGCTGATTGGACGGTGTCGCCACGTCAGCAGCAGCAAGGTTAGGAAGCTTCCTAACATTTTTTCACCCCTCTTGCTGTGACGTGAGTCATCCCCGTCTGTTTGTATAGCTTACTGTGACCACTTGGCCGTGTCCATGCTTGTGCAGATTCCTGATGCGGACCCAACTGGCGCTGGAGCACCGACGGGTGGTGGCTCCATCCACAAGCAGCTACCAGACTGCTCCCACAGTGTCCTGGGTGCTTGCTAAGGTGCTCAGCGGATTTTCTACAGGCGTTAATGTTTTCTTGGAGGACTGGGTCTTGAGCCCGATTTGCATGTTTTACATTGTGTCTCCTCTGATTGATACTGGACCTATACGTCGTAGCGTTCGGCTTGAGATTCTGCATCTCTAGGTTTAGACGTTGTTGTGTTTGGATGCTTGTGCACAGACTTATGGCCAAAATAATAGTTTTGGGCCTGTTTTAGGACAACTTGACACGGCCGTGTGCGTCACCCGCCGTGCATTGCGGCAGATACCGTACTGTCCTTCAATTTCATTCACAAATTGGAGTTATTCTTACTTTCACCCAAAGAATGGCATTTTTTAATTACTAGAGTGGTCGTCCATCCTTGTCTGTGATTTGATCATGGATCGTTGCTTTCGCCCACTGATCAAGTCCAAGCACGCACTTTGTGCTTTGGCCGCTCGAACTTCGCTCTGTGAGGTTCGAGTGTTCGAGTCGTGGACGTTGGTAGCCGCCAGATTGCTCTGCGCAATCTGACGGCTGCCCGCGGCAGGTGCTCTAATGCTCGATGCGAAGCGAAAACACAGAGGGTCGAGCTCTACTTAGGAAAATAAGAAGGAAACATGCTGAGCGAATTTTGAAACAACCGGACATTAATTTTAAGAGTGATATCCGAAAGGACGTAGGTATAAATAAGGTGATGCATGGACGAATAACAATAATTAACTTGCACAAAAGTAAGATCCGATACAGTATTTATGCTGTGCGCTTGTCAGTTTTCATATCTCTCTGCATTACTAAGGTATTGAAGCTTATGAGCCTTTGCGCGTGTTCCTAGCCTAACTCTTGCTGTTTCTTCCACGTGCTTGCTTGCTAGTGCACCAGCTGCTGACGTGTCGCCGCGTCAATAGCAAGGCTAGGAAGTTTCCTAACCTTACAAGGCTATGAGACAAAGAAGCTTCCTAGCCTTGCAAGGCTAGGAAGCTTCCTAACGTTGTTGCTACTAATGTGGCGATACACTCCAGTCAGTTGGCACATTAGCAAGAAAGCAGGTGCAAGAAATAACAAGAGTTAGGCTAGGGAGATGCGCAAAGTGTCACAAGCTGCAACAACTTTGTAATACAGAGAGAGATGAAAACTGACAAGCACACGGCACAAATACCTACCCCGGCGCACGGCGAGTGATGCACACAGTAGTGTCAGTTTTTCCTAAATCCGGCCCAAAACCACTGTTGGCCGTAGCTCTGCGCACCTGCATCCAATCGCAACGCCGTCTGAACCTAGTGATGGAAAAACTTGAGCCGGGCGCTACAACCGGTCACACGCCGAGGTACGACATTGATTAGTGGACACACAATGTAAAGCATGCAAATCCGTCTCAAGACCCAGTCCACCGAGAAGACTCTAGTGAGTGTAGAAAAACCACAGAGCACCCCAACAAGCACCTGGGATGCTGTGGGCAGCTGTCTGGCAGCTACGTGTGGGTAGAGCTATCACCCGTCGGTGCTTTGGCACTAGCTAGTTATGTATTAGGGATCTGCACGAGCATGGATATGACCGAATGGTCATTTTAAGGTGTACAAACAAACAGGGATGACTCACATCACAACACTCCGCCATGACCCGATGGTAAGCATGTCAATACACGTGTAGAATTGACACGGGTGCGTAACCAGATGCTCAATAGTCCATACTCACTCATCTCATTCTCAACCACTCTCGGGCAAAGGGCGAAGCCCAAGAGAACGAATGGCTACTATGAACTTTTTGTGCGTGAGTGCTTTGTTCAGGAAGCTATTTTGCTGTACGTGTGTGCCAACCTTGATGATGGAGATCACCTATCGCTCTACAAGATCACACACAAAGTGATGCTCAACAGCAATGTGCTTTGTGCGTGCATGAAGCACACCAGAGTTCTTTGCTATGGCAAGAGCACTTTGGTTGTCGTAGGGTAGAACGATGCAAGGCATAGATTGATGCAATTCACGAAACAGACATTGTAGCTACACTGTAGTTCTAGGCCCCAGCGCAACATACTCAGCCTCTGATGGCTGAGTACGCAACATGCGCAACATACTGAAGCATAGTCCGAGGTACGGTGTGGGGACCACGCACCATACCACTTGCTTAGCCGTGTGAAGGGCTCTCCCCTGAGGCCAGTGTGAAAACTCCGTAAGGAGGTTGACGACGAAGGCACTGTCAGGTCGTATGGTAGTAGCCAAGTACATCAAAGAAATAATCAGGCACAAGGACAGGGTCACATCCACTGTCTCCCCTAGCCGTGCTGGATCATCCACCTTCATAGCATCCTACCCTTCAGGTGTGATGGGGGTGGAGGTTGTGGGAATTACAACAAAGAGGTCAGCAAACCGGTCCCCCACAATGAATAATGTAATGTGCCTGATGTAGCATCGCAAGCAACCGAGAAGTCTTGGGAGACCATCTTTTGATGTACTGGGCACGCCGGGTGCACCTCAGTGTAGTGTGCTCGGACACTCAGGCCAAGGGCCTTTGTTCCATGATCACTACTCCGAGCACTAGGATTGGAGCGTCTACGTGCTGAATTGACTGTCCGTTGAGCCCTGGAGGCCATTGGTCAAAGACAACCACCGGGCTTATGAGAGTAGCTCGAAGCTGAGGTGCCCACCTCTGGCTACGTAGCTACAGGCTGGTCAACAGCCGTAACGATTGCAGGCTCGCAAGGAAGGGGAGAGGATGCAGGACGATCATAGCTAGGTGTTGGCTTGCGCGAAGAGGTGTGCTATGGCAAACTGGCATATGCATGGAAGTAGGTGTACCAGAGAGGACCGACACTCGTACAGAGGCAAGTGTGCCAGTAGGGAACAATACTGGCACGCGAGCAGGTATGCGAGAAGGGCTTAAGACTGGCACGGGAGCAGGTGTGCTAGAAGGGACTGAGACTGATACAAGAGCATGTGTGCCAGAAGTGACTAAGACTAGCAGGGGAGGAGGTGTGCCCGAAGGGACTGAGACTGACACGGAAGCAGGAGTGCCAGGGCATTGCTCTAGTGGCAGATGCTATAGACCCACCTCATCCAGGAAATCCATCTGTCAAGGAGACGACATATCGCCACTGATTTGAGAGAGAATCGACAGGGAGGAGGCCGAGAAGGTCTGAGTGGACCAACTCAAGCGGACATAGTGTCTAAGAAGTGGAGTCAGGGTAAGTGTTGCGATGCATCCTACCATGAGGATTGAAAAGACAGTCAAGCTTAGACGGCTTCTCGAAGGAATCAACGTCAAGACCGAGGGCTGGCTGAGTGTGGATGAGCTTGGACACAGTGTCCGAGCGCACATGGCAAAGGCAGCGATGTAGCAAATGCTGGTGTTCTGGAGAGAGAACACGAGTGAAAATCACACGTGCAGATGCAGAGGAAGACGAGGAGACAGATGATGTGGTACGTGACACAAGATAGAGGTCATTGAAAAGTGAGGCATGAAGAACAAGGGCACGAGTGTCAAGAGCAGTCACAATGAAAGAGTCAGCGAAGTTCTCAATAATGCGTCCCATCCCGGTACAAGCACGAACAGAGAGCAAGCTGAGCTCAAGAGCAGAGACGAAGAGCATGTTTCAAGTGTACAAGGGGCCAGACGGACCATCAAACTGCACAATCCCACTCCTTGCATAGGCAACGACTGACCAGACCCTGTATGAACGGACCAAACGGACACAACGGGACAGAGCACGATGAAGTCCCTACGACGACAAGTCATGTGATGGGTGGCACCAGAGTCAATGATCCCGGTGCCACTCGGCTCACGACCAGTCGTTGACACTGAACAACATGCTACAAAACACTCTATCTCTGCTGGATGTGAAGCAGAGGACTCGGGAGAATGACGAACAGTACGCACCTGTGACTCGTCAAGCCAGTCAGTGCTGTCATGTCCACAAGCCGATTGAGCCCCCCCCTCCCCCCGCGAAGTTTCCCATGTTAGAGGGAGCGCCACAAGCGCTGCAGTCTATTAGCCAAGAGATGTCAATCTTTCCCCACCTTCTCCTCCTTTTCCCAAGCCGTTGCATGTCCCCCCTTCTCACTAGTGAGCCCTAAGAATCCAACTTTGCATCATCGAACACCTCACCATGAATCATTTTCCAAGTTCCAATAGCCATGCACTGGGAGAGCTGCATAGAGTGACCCCTACTTTGACAACTTCCTATATCATTCTCTCATACTCCGCTGCAAAACTCCCGTAGTCATTACCAGACTTCGGACACTCATGGAAATAGCAAGGGCATAAATACTCCGGAGTCCATCGTTTCGGTCGATAGATCCGCGGTGCCCATAGTCGAAAGCGAACCGAAGGCGGTGTCCAAAGTCAAAATCGACACGCATGCGGTGTCCATAGTCGGAATCAAAATGACAGCGGTACCCATGGTTTTCATTGTGCGTGACAGAAACAAAATTCCTGTCAACTGTATCCACTATTCGGTCGGAGTAATCAGTCGTCATGGACTTGCATGTCCTAAAGAAACCTCGCATGTTGCCAGCCTGGCTGGGCAGCCTATGCTTCGTTTTGCCGTTTACCGTTTGGCAGCGGGGAGTTCTCACAAGCTTGAGCCATGCATGTGGACCGATATCGTCGCGCTGTAGCCGAGGTTTGTGCATCGCTCGGAAGAGGAAATTTTTATTGCCAATGAATGCTCGTCAAATGGACGCGGCCACCGGCAATAAGATATTGTCCACGGTGGAATTTTCCGACGTCGTGCGTACCTTCACCGGATGTCGGGGGCATGTGCCGACGTCCACTCAGGGTCAAGCAAACAGGTTAAACTAGTGAACATGTTTTTGGTACCGGTTTGCACTATGAACGGGTAGTACCGTGTGTATTTAAGGTGCTTCTCCGTCAGTACAAAGCGCTTCATTTACTCCTAGTGTCAAACTTTGACTAACATGTTGGATCGACATGGACAACGACGTCCGTCCAAATGGCCCGGCACATCATGGATGGGGTACTCCCGTAGCGGACCCCCGGGCGGCACATCGGGCATGGGTCACATTGAAGGAGCGGTGGGACCGCAATGTAGCACGCAACCGAGAGTTGGGACATGAAGAACCACCATGGGC
Organism: Penium margaritaceum; assembly: GCA_023375785.1. NCBI lineage: Eukaryota > Viridiplantae > Streptophyta > Zygnematophyceae > Desmidiales > Peniaceae > Penium > Penium margaritaceum. The sequence goes on from SZWC01008586.1 coordinate 47,773, forward strand.
CCGAGCTCCTGTGACTCCGGAGCACATGGCTTGGAACTTGGGAGTGCCCATGTCCAGTAGCAAGCCGCACAACTTTCCCGTGCCATGGGAGCCGTGGACATGGACCGAGCCACCGAGTCTGTAGTGGGCATTCGATGATGAAAGTACGGGCATCCGAGTTTTATTGCATTGACATTTCTGGGTATGCGAGTATTATATGAGTGACAAGTATGGGCATCCGAGTTTTATTGCATTGAAAATTCTGAGTATGTGACTATTATCTGAGTGACAAGTATGGACTTCCGAGGTTTATTGCCTTGACAATTCAGGTTATGCGAGTATTATGTCAGTGACAAGTATGGGTTTCCGAGGTTTATTGCATTGACATTTCTGGGTATGCGAGTATTATCTCAGTGAGAAATATGGACTTCCGAGGTTAATTGCATTGGGATTTCTGAATACGCGAGTATTATCTCAGTGACAACGATGGGCTTCCGAGGTTAATTGCATTGACATTTCTGGGTATGCGAGTATTATTGCAGTGACATGTATGGGCATCCGAGTTATATTGCATTGACATGACTGGGTATCCAACTATGGGCATTGAACTATTATTTCAATGAAAAATATGGGTATCTGTCGTTTATGTTCGTCACATTTATGGGCACAAAGGTAATAGGTCATTCACGACTATGGGAAGCTCATTATTATTTCATTGATAAGTATGGGCACTACAATATTATTCGTCTGGACATGGGAGTAATGTTCATGGCCCAAGTATGGGCATTGTTGAATGATTTCAGGAACTACTCCCCAATCCACTATGGATCTAACCACTTTGGATCCAGGACATTGCACAGCCAGAGCCAGTGGCACAAGTCGCATCCACATCCCTGCCGTCCTTGACATCCCATTGCATCAAAGAATATGTCCTCATCGGCATCAAGAGAGTCGACCTCTTCGTCTTCTTCGTCTCCTCCCCCGTACAAGACGTCTTCCCCATGCCTTTCCTCTGCTTCTGCTTGAATCGTGTAGGCATCCATGGGAGATGCGACGTTATGTGTTGCTGTACAATGGTACATGCCTACATATCTTGTACTTGTTGGTTGCCACAAGTAGGAATACAGTGTCTGACACACCAATGTCGCACCAACTCCCATGAGGAAGATGTCTGTCAATTCTGCTTGGTCACATGTACTCATGTTTCTGGTTCGTTGAGACAATTCATTGAAAGAGAATGAAATGAACGTGTGTAGATTCTATATTCACACTTGGTAGGTGCTTTAGGTCCATACTTTGGAATGAAATATGTGGAAACCATTGTGAAGTAAAATTTCATTCTTACTGCCATTGTGGACAACAACACATCCAAAGTGCAACAAAACTACCATTCCATTTGTGGTTTCTGGTGGTGTCTTATTTCAACAGAAAACAAATGTAGACTTCATTCAATATGGGGAGGGAGGAGTACACAAGCTTAGGCACTGGGCAGTACAATTGTACGTCACTAGGAGTTGAACACCACAACTGAAACCTAATCTACTACAGGAGTGCAATCCCGGGCCACTTGTTGTCTGGCATGCACCTCCTCTTCACGACCTTCACTTTGATGATGTCTGCATAGCACACACATGGGAAGAAATACAATGTTAGAAAACATGTATGAACTTCAAAGCAGAGTTGCGGTAATGTAATGGCAATGACAACTAGTTGACCCAGACTCACCACAGGTCGAAGGACCGGATGATGCTGTCCACTTTGGCATGGAAGGCCATCCATGCCTCCTCACGGTCCTCGGCATCATGGTGGTCGACCCCTTCCTCGTCACTGGACACTGAGACGGGGCCGACGACCTCCTGCCCCCCCTCCCCCCCTCCTCCTCCTCCTCCTCCTCCTCCTCTACCCCCACCTTTCCCCCTTCAACCCCCTCCTCATCCTCGTCCTCCTCCTTGTCCCCCCCCTCCTCCTCCTCCCCCTCCTCCTCCTCCTCCTCCTCCTCCTCTACCCCCACCTTTCCCCCTTCAACCCCCTCCTCATCCTCGTCCTCCTCCTTGTCCCCCCCCTCCTCCTCCTCCCCCTCCTCATCCTCCTCCTCCTCCTCCTCCTCCTCCTCCTCTTCGGCAGGGGGTGCATCATCCGCCTCATCCCCTGAGAACCCCATGGCGTCCACGTTCGACCGGCAGGAAGCCCTCATGTTATGCTCTACATCTAGCTCAGCAACGCGTGCGACCACCATCTGCTCGGGAGTTGGGGCCTCCATGTTATGGCATCTCCGCCGGACATGGCCTTGCTTGCAACAGCGGGCACAAATGCGCCGTCTTTTGATCTTGGTGTACCTGTCCAAGCGCATGGTGGCTGGACGCCCGCGCCCCCGACTTGGGCCTGGCTGCTTCCACTTCGGCTCTGCCAGCTTCACCTGCCGTACCTTTGGCAATGGGAACGGGGCGTTGTAGGTCTGCTTGTAACTCAGGTTCAGGTAGCCGAAGTCGACGTACGCCACAGGGTTCAGCGCGTTCTCCAGCAGGAGGCTACACGCATGCGGGCACGGCACCCCATACTCCCGCCAGCGTCCGCACGAACAGTCCTTCGTGGTGGGATTGACATTGCGTGGAGTGCCGTCACGACGCAATACTGTGCCGCTTTTCCATGGTCCGGTCTCGTCCCCATCCAGGTCCAGTGAATACTCCCTGTTGTGGTCATAGTTGTTCTTCACCTTGAGGTAGAGCACCGATGCGACGTTGCCCTGGGCGTCGTGTGCCATCTTCTGCCGAATGTGCCACATTCTCTGTACGAACACATGCAGATTGACGAAACAAAAAAAAGGATACATCTTTCGGAGCTCCACCAGCTTGCCATTCATTGACTCCATGGCGGTGATGTACCCACCGCGAGGAACATGGCAGAACAGCCTGCTCCAGTTCTCCTTGGGGATGCCGGGCTCTCCATTCCCGCCCAGTAGGTAATCCACTGCCCTTGGCACAGTGTGGTGCATCTCGGACAGGTAGGCAACCAATCCGCCAGCGTCGTTACGTGTGCCAGCTTCCAGAAGAGAGCGTCCAACCTGTCCTGGCACCGAGATTGCACGTTGCGCATAAGGTGCCACGTGCAGTACGTGTGTGTCGCCCCCGGGTAGTATGGCCTCCACGGCGTTGGCCAATCCCTTCTCACGGTCTGAGATGAACGTTGTTCCTTCTTGTGCGGCGGTGGGGTACGCTGCTACCACCAAATCAGAGAACCAACTCCAGTTGCGCTCATCTTCCCCAAACACCAAGGCATAGGCAGCGGGCATGGCATTGTCATTTGCGTCGAAGAATTGTATGATGAGGAGTACTTGCTTGTGGCCGTTTTTGAGGTGTGTACCATCTATGACGAGGACCCGCCTGGTATACTCGAAACCTCTCTTGCAGGTACCGAGAGGGACGAAAACTTGGTCGAAGGCGCCCGTGACGCTGTCTTTCTCGGCTTTAGCAATGGCCAGCGGGTCGACCCGCAGCAACTGCATGAAACAACACTTTGAACATGTTTAGTCCCTAACGTATCACATGTCTGAAGTCACAAAAAGCAAAGCGGGAAAACATACCTCCTCCACGTAACCCGGGAACATGCTCCACGAGTCCGACTTCTTGCCGTAAATATTCTCCAAACATGCTTTCTTCGTACGGTAAAGGGTGGTGTAGGGGACCTTTGTGTTGGCCAATTCTGTAACGACCGCTTGCAGCGCCTTGGGCTTCACAGAGGGGTCCTTCGCGATGGTGCTCTCAATCTGCCGTGCAATCCACCTCATGGAGCGCACGGGGTTACCCTGGCCAAGTCCGGGGTCACAAAGGTGGCCATCCACGAATGACGTGATGTTCACTGCTCCGGACTTCTTGCAGTACGCAGCACGCACGATCCACGGGCAATTCTTCGTCGCATACTGCTTGCACCAAATTGGAAATATTTTAGGGCATGCAGGCCCATGCAAAAATGAACATGAGCTCTGTGTGTGAGTGCGATGCAAGGCAACAAGAATTTGGCTAAGTCTGGAACGTTGAATATAAAAGAACAAGGAGAGAGTTCAAATGAGCCCCTAGCGGGCTTAAGTAGGGGCGCCGGCAGCAAGTCGCACCAGGCCCCATCACCCCCGCTAAACCCACGCCCTCCTCTATCATATACCGCCAACGTGGGTATATGGATAATGCAACGGCATCAGTCGTGACGGGTGGAAACCACACAAACTAACACTCCCCCTTGCTGACATAGCCGTCCACGCCAGAACAATTGAACGAAGGCACGAGACAACAACGTATGCCAAACCACAATGTGCACCAGTAAACCACACACCCACACTGATCTGCTACCTATCGAAGGTCTCCCTCGACACTGGCACATCTCACCAAGTGTCTGGGTCTCGACCATGAGAGGAGTGATGCACACGCGCACAAACCAGTGTAATGCACATCATACACATGTCAGACGACAAGATGGTCTCCTCGTGACACTAGCGGTACCAATGCCCGGGTCTCGACCGCCACGAGCAATCCAACACAATAGCACCATCATCCAAACACAGGACCATGGGAGGATCTCCTCGTAACACGGGTACAACTCACCACGTGTCCGGGTCTCGACCACTAAGAGCGGCCCAGCTCGCATGCACATGCCACACGCAGTATAGCCACACACCAAGACACACAATCACATGGTCTCCTCGTGACACTGGTACAACCTACCAAGTGTCCGGGTCTCGACCAATAGTGTGCTACCATCCACATGCAAATGTGCACGCACGTCGCATGAGCCACACACCGGATGCTATAGATGCTCACAGAAGCGCATGGACCTCACCATGCATCTCCCATGACGTCGCGTCAGGTCGAGGTCCACACAACACTCCCCCTGGGCAGATGAACCTGGTAGCGATGTCCTCGATGGAGATTCTGATGTTGTAGCTGAATAGATTCTGGGAAATGAGTCATGTGGTATATCCATCATGCAGAAATAGCTCCCCTTGTCACGTGCGAGTCGGCTCCCATGCTCAAAGACGAAGTGGTGTCTTCGGCTACGACTCCTCACGTCAATCTGCATCACCTGGAGTGTGCCAGCCCTCGCGTGACTGCCAAGGATCCCAACTCACACTCTCTCCTCTCTCCGCTTTACAGGGATGCATCTATGTATGTCGGAGGCAAGGGAATGGACGAGCAACACACTAGCGTGGATGAAGTGGTGGAGCTGGCCTCCGAGGCGAGATAGAGCATCCTGAGGCACAGGAGTGTACGGCCAGAAGAAGAGGGCTGGAGCGACGAACCGGATCACCACTCATGGATGAAGGTGACGATGGAGCAGCTGAGTCTGGTGGACGAAGGTGCGTAATGGCAGCCACACAAGGAGAAGCGATGACGGAGTCGACAGGAGCGATGATGGAGGAAACTGAAGGCACGCTCAGCTCTCCTATGGTAGTGTCTCCGTCGAATGTCATACTCAGAGCTGCTACAGGATCCTCCCCGAGTATGGGTGTGCCAGATGTTGGTGGCGGAAGGCTCGTGCCGATAGTAGTAATGCTCCCCTCCTCTGAGAATCGCTTACGTGCTGCCATCATCTCCCGCTGCAGCATCACTACACGCTCCTGCAGGTCGGTGCAATCTGCCTCAGACATGTGGAGGTGGCTCACGTCTGCCTCGCGTAGCATAAACTCTACCTCATTGGATGCTACACATGCAGAATGTAGAACTCACGAGTACAGCTCTATCTGCATCTCTACTGCTGAAGACAATGGAGCCGGTGCTGCTGCATCCTCCTGGTGGTCAACTAAACTCACAATGCACTGAGATGCTGCAACATCGGATGCAGCTGTAGGTGTCGCATCCACACCAGAGCTCGTGTCTGTCATACGAGGAGTGAGCAGTCACATGCCAAGAGAGAAGGAGAAAGAGGAGTCGTCAGAGTCCGTGGAGTATGTGGAAATGTCGTCCGTGCAAGCACTGCCACTCTTAGCATCGATGTGATCAGCACGGTCACCAGCAGGTGGAAACGAAGGGGCAGAACTCAGCTCCTACTGACGAGGTGACTCCATCTGCATGTACGGATGTGCTCCAGTGTCCTCGACTTCCACCGTAGTGGACACATGTGCAGGACTCCGACTCGACAATGCCCGTCAAGGCGACCAGCAAGCGCAGCTGGCGCTCACGCAATGTCTCACCGGGAAGGCTGGTCATTGCCACCTGCTCGATGATAGAGTGAGGACCACCATTTGACTCCATGTATGTCGCTGCTCCATCGTGTGTAGGAGAAGCCGGACACTATAGGAACATGGACGACTCCTCACTGTGAAGCTGGTCCTCTGGTAGCGTAGATGAGCTTGCTGTGTCTGGTACAACATATGTCCCAACGACATCTCTCAGAAATACTACTATCAAGAATGCCTCAACCTCTAAAAGACCAGCCGGCGGACACTGCTCATGCACTGCGACCACTGTCGGGCTGGTGTGAGTCCCATACGCCAACGTCCCTGGACATCCGTATGGGACATCCTGATCCGCACGATACTCCTGTGCCACCGCCAGGTCGCTACCGATCGGAGTCACGAGTGGCACCGCCAAGGCACGCGAGACCTGCACTCCTCCTGATGCAACTTGCTGTTGTAGAATGTCTGGCTGCTGCCTCAACGTAGATGTCAACCTCGATGACATGCACGTCCCAAGTACTCCAACACCCACCGGACTAGTGTGAGTCGTCTGCACACTCTCCCCCAAAAGTCCAGTAGACGCATCCCGGTCTGTACGAGACTCTTGTGCAACCGCCGGACCCCCACCGGTCGAAGCCGCGAGTGGCACCGCCCAGGGACGCCATGCCTGTGCTCCTCCTGATGTCACCTGCTGCTGTGGAAGATCTGGATCAAGGCCGGACGATGACATGCAAGTCTCTACCATGTACGTCATGCTGGGATCAGACTCCACGCCATGTGCTGTCACTGTATGATCTGAGTGTGCATGAGCTGACGCTCGGGCACCACGGCCCGGCGCAAGTGCGGATCCTGTCGCTACGGTCACAATAGGCAATGCGCGGTGACCACACTCCCCCTCGACAGGTACAACAACGGAAGCCAAGGAGGTGGAAGATGTATCCAAACCGGCGCGAGCACGGCGTGCGGAGCGCAGACGTCGACGTCGCGGGGACACACGACTGGAACAACTGCATGAAGACATGTCATCGCAAGGTGGCATCGTGGTCGTAGGAGAGTGGAGGATCGAGAGGATGGTGGCAGCCTGGGATAGGCCGACAGGTGAAGCTGAAGGGACACCATTGAATGAGGAAGAAAGAGAGGATGAAGGAGATGTGGTCGAAGAGGCCGTCGACAAACTAGTAGCAGAAGCACGCTCAGTGATGACGAGGTCACAAAGCCGCTTCACCGTCTGCCGCGGGCCATGAATCTCGGCGAATATGCTCGCCAGAGGTCTAGCTCGGGGATCTACCAACACCGGCAGATCCGTATGCTGTGGAGGACGCAAGCTCAGACGAGGCTGTAGCCAAGGTGGATGCCAGCCGGGAGGACGCGTCCAACAGCGACGCCAACCATGACGTCCATCACCACAATAGTATCAGGGGAACGCGTAGGGCGCCTGCTCAGATGTCCGCACACTCATCTCGTGCACTGGACAATGGATAGGTACTGAGGGCACCTACTCCTGGTGGTAAACACCAAGCCACGGGAGAGAATGAAGCCAGTAGGTACTGTCACTTCTGGAAGTCACGGTGTCTGGGTCAGCAAACGTGACTAGACGAGATGACCTGCACTACCACAGCACGCCCGGAGAATAGAGTCTGACTAACTACGGCTACTAATGCTGCTGCCACTAATAGAGCGAAGACTGCTCCAAGAAGAGAAGGGGTGGCGGCTGTAGGTGTGGCTGCAGCTCCAAGCGGTAGAAGACCCAGCCCTCGGAGATGGAAAGACTTGAATCCATCGTCGATCCTATGGAGTGAAGTGCGCGCACCAATCCACGGGCCCCAGGAAGATGCCGGTCTAGGACGCGTCTCGAAGTGGAGATCGCCGGTGACACCACAATCTGCTCTTGTTTGGGAAGGTGAAACTGCAAGCGTTGCTGCAACCGCCGCTGCTGCTGCTACGGAAATTGCTGTTGCTGTAGTGGCTCCCGCTATTGTAGGTGTCGGTGTTATGTCGGGATGTTCTATGTCTCCGCACAATTTTTTTTCTTGCCCTCAGCCCCCTTTTTTTTCCGTTTGCCTTCACCCGCCATTTTTTTTCTTGCTCTATCTTCTTCTCTCTCCCAACCCCCACCCTTTTCGTTTTTTTTTTTCAACTCCTCGGCGCTTTTTTTTTGCTCACCAGGGGTTTGCCCGTCATCCGGTTCTGGATTGCCCCCTAGAATGGGGGCAGGTCAGGATGGAGGGGGGAATAATAAAAACAGGGGGGGATTTCAGGTCGCCCCCCCCTCGCTCCTTGCTCGGTCGCTAAA
>SZWC01008586.1:56215-72657 GCA_023375785.1 Penium margaritaceum
CCCTTTTCGTTTTTTTTTTTCAACTCCTCGGCGCTTTTTTTTTGCTCACCAGGGGTTTGCCCGTCATCCGGTTCTGGATTGCCCCCTAGAATGGGGGCAGGTCAGGATGGAGGGGGGAATAATAAAAACAGGGGGGGATTTCAGGTCGCCCCCCCCTCGCTCCTTGCTCGGTCGCTAAAAAAAGTGAGCAAGTGAGCGAGTGAGCGAGTGAGTGGGGAGAAGGGAGGGAGGGGGTCCGCCCCTCCCTCCGTCCGTCGGCCGACGGGGCCGACGGAGCCGACGGGCCCCTCCGAGGGGCCCCTCAGAGGGGCTCCACGGGGCCCTCCAAGGACCCCCTCGAGGAGGGGGGAAGGGGGAGAACAGGGCCGATGGACCCCCTCAGAGGGCCCCTCCCTGATGGGTCGAGGGGGCCCCTCCGAGGGGGCGAGGACCCTCAGAGGAGGGCTGCGAGGTCCTCCTCGCTTCCACAGTAGCAGCTGTAGCGGCAGGTACAGTCGCTACCGTTGCTTCTGCTGCTGCTGCTTCTACTACTGCTACTACTTTTGATGCTGCTGCTGCTTCTGTTACTGCTCCTACAGCTACTCCTACTGCTGCTGCTTCTCTGCGCAACAACTACTCTTGGTGCTTGCTACTTCTGCTTGCTGCTGCCACCGCTGCTGTTGCTGCTACCGCCATTACTGCTTGCTGCTCTCGTCACTGTTGCTGTTGCTACACGCTGCTGCTACTGCCATCGCTGTTGCACGCTACTGTTGCTGCCACCGCTGCTGCAGTGGCTACTGCTGTTGCTATATGCTACTGCTGTTGACGCCGCTGATGCAGCGGCTGATGCGCTGCTGCAGCTGCTATTGCTGCTACTGCTGCGCGACACAACGGCTGCTGCTACTGCTGCTGCTGCTGCCTATGCAGCTGCTGCAAATGCTAGTGCTCGCCATTGCTCTGCTGTTGCCACGCGGCTACTGTTGCTGTGAGCGGCTGCGCTGCCGCCACTACTCCAGGTGTGTGTCAACGCAGCTGCCGCGGCTGCTGCGTCTGCTACTGCTATTGGTGTTGCCGCTGCAGTTGTTAATGCTACAGTGCACGGCTCACCGTCCTTGTAGCGTTCACGTGCAGTTGCGTCGTGCTCCCTCACGCTGCTACCGGCGTGGCGCCACGTGGCGCGTTCTCTTTGCGTTCCGTCCACTGTTGCTACTTCTGCTGCTCACACGTCCCCCTGTGCTCTGATACCAAATTTGAAATATTTTAGGACATGCAGGCTCATGCAAAAATGAACAAGAGCTCTGTGTGTGAGTGCGATGCAAGACGGCAAGAATTTGGCTATGTCTGGAATGCTGAATATGAAAGAACAAGGAGAGAGTACAAATGAGCCCCTAGCGGGCCTAAGTAAGGGCGCCGACAGCAAGCCGCACCGGGCTCCGTCACCCTCGCTGAACCCAAACGAGTCAGCAGGGAGAACACACTGCGTACACCACTATAACAATAATGGTGGTCTCCTCGAGGCACCGGAACAGCTCTCCGAGTGCCCGGGTCTCGACCACCGAGAAAATAGGAGCAGTGCCAGAAAATCTTAGAATCAACGTCCAGACACACGGCTTTCCGAACATCAGAAGCGCTAGTACAGCCATCGGGTCTCCTCATCGCACCGGTACAGTCCACCGGGTGCGCGGATCTCAACCCACCGAGAACACTTTCCTAGCTCCCGACAAGCCCACATGGTTGCCGGAACGCATCGACCGCGTCTCGCCGGCGCTGTAGGAGGTGCTGGAGAAGTCTCGGGACACTCCGGAGGCTCGTCGTGTCGTCACGTCCTCCTCTATCAGATACCGCTAACGTGGGTAAATGGATAATGCAATGGCGTCAGTCGTGACGTGTGGAAGCCACACAAACCAACACACTGCGCCACAAAGCGAGTGCGGTCGCTTTTCAACCACCTGAGCGCCATGCGATTGTGAACCACATACTCTTCAACGGCGGCTTTGCAAGCGGCCATGTTCTCGTATGTTAAGCCACCGGGGAAGTCCACCGCAACCTTTCACATCTTCGGAGTAGTACGTGGGGTGGGGTCCGTGATGCGGACGGAGGCAGCCTTCACCATGGCGTCGGTTGCCTTTGCCTCATCGTCAGACCCGAAGGGCAGGCCCTTGGTCGAGTGCACACGCCCGCCTACACGGGACATCCTGAGGAGACCCTCAGCTTCAGGGCGTGGGGCCCCATGGACTGCAGGGGGCGGTGCATAGTCTTTCTTGGCGGTGGGTGTCTGGCGCGTCAAGCACGGATTATCTGTCAAGTCGTCGTCGCTGTCGTCCGGTGGGAACCAGGGTGATGTGAGAGCTTCGCCACCTCTCTGGTGTGTGGTCCCCGCCATCAGGAGACATCATGGACACCTTGTTCATAAAATATGGCTTTATATAACTGGGATACCCACGGTCGTCTTGCATGCACCATCAACGAGGCCGCCATGGGCACGAGGAAATACAAAAATGAGTCTAGGGCATGCAGGCCCATGCTGAATGAGACATGAGCTCTAGTGGTGAGCGAGAGAAAAGCATTGCCAAAATTTGGATAAGTCTGGAACAATTGAATTAAGAATGAGGAGAGAGTACAATGAGCCCTACGACGAGCTTATATACTGGGGACTGATGGCTAGCCCACCAGGCCCCGTCATCCCTGCCGCACCAAAAGGCACGGACGGGGAATATACACGTCCCAGAACATGAAACCACACACTGGAGGTCTCCCGAGGCACCGGAACAGCCAACCGTGAGCCCGGGTCTTGACCGACAAGAAAATATCTAATATACCCCAAATACAACCAGACTCTACGGTGACACACTAGCATCACGGGCTAGCCAAGCTAGGCAAGTTTAGGCCTCCCGAGACGCCGGAACACGTAACTGGGCGTCCGGGTCTCAGCCACATGCAAGCTACACATGTCTGACAAAAGGTCTCAATCAAAGGACTCGATCAATGGTGCTGGGTCTCCCGCGGTACCGGTACAAACCACCGTGTACCCGGTTCTCGACCACAGAGAGAGTGCACAACCTGTCAGAGACAATACGCTGTCAATCTCTATGGGGTTTCCAGGAGCACTGGCACAAACCACAAAGTGTCCGGGTCTCGACCACCGAGAAAAGTCTATCAAACATGCATGAATGATCTAGGCGGTTAGAATGCACCACATGTGTCTCAAAAGGAGTAATGTAGTCACTAGAGAACCATCAGCTCAAACTAGGAGGCTCTCCCTAAACAAGGCTACATGATAGCTCAAAGCCCATACACCAACACTCCCCCTGGGTTGCAAGAGCTGTCGACAAGGTACCAGCTGAGAAGATACAAATGCTCCCCCGCGATGAGATCGTGCTGAGAACATCAACACCAATATCCATGTGCTAGGATGGATCTGCTCCCCCTGCATGCAGAAGGCTGTGAACCTATCGCCTGGAGATAACACTGCATCTCCTTTTGGCTCAAACGATCCTGGGAAGAACAATCCAACAATGGACACACCTGATAGTAACTGGAGATGTGAATATGTCATCAGAGAGATGATGATGAGGCTACAATGGCTACCATGTGCACAAATCACTCACGCACTCTCTAACACCTATAACTCACCACATGGAAGCTGCTAGAGATCCCAACTAGCAATATCTTGGGTGTCACTCTCATCAGACTCAGAGGGTGCAAGAGTGGAGAAGACGCTGCTGAATGCTCCATGGATGAGAGAGGAGAGAGAGGCTGATCCCCCCACATCTGGGGGTGGCCAGAGGTGCTAACCAGCAAACTCCAAAGTAGTACAGGTGGAGAGGATGGTGTTGGAAGATCCTGGAGTGGAGGGTGGAGACAGAGCTGGTTCGGTGTGTGTGAAACTCACTCCTACAGTCGGTACAACAACTGTACACTCCAATGTGCGTAGATGCTCCTGTACTACAACCAAATCACCCTGGAGACGAGAGGCACGCTCACGCATCTTGGCATGATCCTCCTGAGTCACTATGCGAAGCTCAAACTCAACATCCTCGAGCACTGCCATCACCTCACTGTACGTGGTGGACAAGGATTCAGCCACTCTACGGAGTACCACCACCTCCATCTCTGCTGTTGGAAGCTGAGTGGCTCCAGGTGCTGTGCCTTCTGAAGTAAAATGTCTCAAGGTGTCCAAGGACTGAGACAAAGGGTCATCTGAAGGACGTGGATGCTCGACAACCTGTGAGGTAGGAGGCATGCAAGGCTCAGAGGTGGAGAGAGATGGTCCAGGTGTAAAGGAGAAGGATGTGGGTGAGCTGAAGGATGGTTCGGGGCTGTCTGATGTGTCGACACTGCTCACTTCATCAGGATCCCCATCTTGTGAGGTGCTGTCTGAGGGTGCTACGGAACCGGACTCAGAACCATCTGGGTTGTGTCCGCTACAACCCTCAGCAAGTATCTCGGCTAACGTATCCTGTAGTGCACGCAACCACCCCTCTGCATCCCTCAGCTCACACTCTCTAGACATCGGGATAAAATCGCTCCTCCCCATGTCCCCAATGAAGGTGTAACCAGGAGCATCCTCCTGTGGAGGGATATCGTCGGACAATATCGCTCGAACAGTAGCGACGTACGTCTCCTGCGCACTGATCTGGGAACGAATCTCATCCTCCTTAGCTCGGCATCTCAGACAGGAATGACCAGGTGCTTCCGACCTGGTGAAGGGAACTAACTATGCAGTCACTACCATAGGTGGGCAAGACTCCGACGGCCCCCCAAGATGTCTCTATCAGCTGCTGCACGATCACTGACCAATGAGGGACAAACCAACACGGCTGATGCGGTCGATGCAGCTGAGGCTGCCGATGTGGCTGCTGCTAACGATGTAGCCGATGCTGCCGATGCAACTGATGCTACAGATGCTGCCGGTGCTGCTGATGCAGCAGATGCTGCCGATGAAGCAGATGGAACTGATGCTGGAGGTACTGGAGATGATTTCGATACAATAGATGTAGGTGATGTCCCAATAGGTGATGTTGTAGAGGATGTAGGTGCTCTCGCTGAGGGAGAAGATGGAGCTGATGCAGCATCTAGAGCAGATGATGATCCCGAAGGTACCGGTACCGTCCATGCAAAGGATCCTGATGAAGACATCGACCCCAGTAATGAAGCTGGTGCACCGGATGGAGACGATGTGGTCAGTACAGCTAATGTGGCTAGCAGGGCTGGTGTGGAAGATGAACGTACTGCAGCAACGCCTGATAGAGCTGGTGCTGTCGGTACTGAGGATGTAGTAGATGACCTCGGTGCTGGCAATGCAGCGGATGCAGCAGATGGGGAAGCTGATACAGGAGGTGCAGCTGTCACAATTGATGCAACTGGTACTGTAAGAAAAGCAGGTACTGCAAGAGAGGCTAATGCTGATGAATCTGTGGATGCAGCAGATGACGCCGATGCTACGGCTGTTGGTGAAGAAGCAGATGGAGCAGGTGGTACTATTGGTGCAGCAATCACAGTCGATGCAACTGGTCCTGCAAGCGAAGCAGGTGCTCAAGGAGAGGCTGATGAATCTGTGGATGCAGCAGATGATGCCGAGGCTGCGGCTGCTGGTGAAGAAGTAGATGGAGTAGGTGGTGCTGCTGGTGTAGAGAGGACTGATGTTGTTGATCCTGCTAAACATGTAGACGCTACAGGGAACGCTACTGCTGGCGGTGCAACAGGTGGGGCAGCTGGTGGAGCAAGTGCAGCTTTACCAGCGTATGAAGCTGGTACTGTAGAGGGTGCGGAAAGCGTGGATGTAGACTGTGTGGATGTGTCTGATGTTGCTACTGCTCCTAAAGCTGTAGAAGCGATAGAGGACACTGCTGCTGGTGATGGAACAGGTGGGGCAGCTGGTGTAGCAAGTGCAGCTATACCAGCTGATGAAGCTAATACTGTAGATGATGTGGAAGTCGTGGATGTAGACTGTGTGGAGGTGACTGATGTTGCTACTGCTGCTACTACTGTAGAAGCTGCAGAGGATACTGCTAGAGGTGATACAAGACTAGGTGCTCCTGCTCCATCCTCTGTGCTCACTGGCGTAGTCGATGTCGAAGAGGACGGAGGCACACACCCCCCCTCAACCGGTGTAACGACAGAAGCCAGTGGAGATGAAGACGTGCCTGAGACGAGACGAACATGACGCGCTGGACAACGACGCTGTCGCCGAGCAGGAGGCGGACTGGGAGAGGGCATAACACTAGTGGAGCGTAGGATGGAGAGAATGGCATCGGACTGGGAAGAAAGGTCCAGTGCAACTGGAGAAAGCTCCTTAGAAGAAGGGGAGGAAGCTGATGATGACGGGGAATAGGAAGAATAAACCTGATGGGAGAAGAGGTGGTCCCTGACCTACTGTATCATGTGTTGCAGACTCCGGAGCTCGGTGTACAGGACCGCCAGAGCGCCAGTGTGGGGACAGACGAATGAGGTAGGTCCGTCTGCTGTGGAGTGTGAGGGGACTCACGAGGCTAGAGCCAGGGTGGATGCCACCCACTAGGGCGTATGTGACACTGGCGCGAACCGTGGCGTCCATCGCCACAGAAGTGGCAGGCAAACCCACGAAGAGCTGGATCCTGCCGGGGAAGAAGATGACCAATCCTATGAGAGTCATGGTGGTGAGGATGGAGAATGTCGTGTCCCAGCGGTGTAGAGACCGACAATGGGGGTAACTGGAGAGCAGCATCACTGAGCGGTGCTGCTGGCAGCCACACATCAACCCCTGAAGGAAGAGGGCGATGCGGATGAGCGTGGAGAGTGTCCTGTCGTGGTGGTGAACAGAAGGACCACGGAGAATGCTGGCCAGTGGGTAGAGGTGGGCCGGTAACCAAGCCGTCAGGCCGATGATACGCGGAGGCGTGCAGAGAGACGGCTCCGGTTGGAGTAGAAGCCGCCCTCAAAGGAAGCTGGCCAGGGTATCCAGGAGAGGATGGTCCCAGAGGTCGGGTAAGTGCGCTGGAAGGCTGGTGACATGACGGAGCGAAGGGAACGCTCTCGCCCGGCGGTGTAGAAAGTGACCACAGGAGTGGCGGACCAGCACCACCATGAGGTGGTGGTGCCGATGGTAGAAGCACTGTGCCCGAAGGCAGCTGGTGATGAGAGGGAGCGTAAGGTACGCTGGCTCCCGGCGGTGTAGATGCAAGCAGCGGGAGAACATGGCCCGGGAAAGCATGTGGAGGTGACCTCGGGTGCAGCCTCAGTGGGTCTGAAGGTCGCGGAGGAAGATGGTGAGATTGCAGAACACTGACAGTAGGAAAGGTAGAAAGCGCCTATGTGAGGTGGGGGCCAGGAGGTGGCCCCGGCCATGGCAACATCGTGCCGAGAGGAACGGTGAGATGAGATGGGGGTGAGAGAAGGGTATCACTGGCCCCTAAGTAGTGGAATGACCAGGATGAAGAGGCCGGAATTGGTTGGACGAGAGGAAAAAAGTGGTAACTCACGTGGGACGTACTGTAGCTAACAAAGAGGAAAAAGGAAAAAGAAAAAATGGATGGGAAAATCCCTTCATCGAAAGAGAAAATACAATAGAAAGAAAACGCGAAAGGATAAACAAATTGTTGTCTGATAGAAAATGTTAAAGAAATACTTCCTGGGCGATTGAGTACCTAGGTTGTCTCGATCGCCCCTATGTGGCCTTAAAGCCTTTTTTTTGTTAGGTAGTGGCCGGGTCAGGTCCGGCGCGAGGAAAAAATAAAAGTTGACCGGCAACCACCCACGGTCGCGTGGGTGTTTTCGCACCCACGCGAAAGTCGTGGGTGACTGTTGCCACTGCGAGGTGCCGACGGCGACGGACCGACGCTGATGACGTCAGCAGAACTGCGAGAGAGAGCGGGTCCGTGGGAGCGAGAGAGAGCCAGCAGGGGAGCGAGAGCCAGCGAGAGAGTGAGAGCCAGCGAGAGACAGAGGGAGCCAGTGAGAGACAGAGGGAGCCAGCGAGAGACAGCAAGATCCAGCGAGAGCCAGCGAGAGAGAGAGAGCAAGCCAGAGAGAGTCAGAGAGAGCTAGAGAGAGCCAGAGAGAGAGAGAGTTCGTGGGGAGCGAGAGCGAGCCAGCAGGCGAGAGAGAAGTACAAGCTGCTGCTATCGCGCACAAACTGCACGAATGCTGCTGCTGCTGCTACTACCAGCCGTCGCCGTCACTGCAAATGCTGCTGCTACTACTACGCACTGTACATTGCATGCTATTGCTGCTGCATTACGCTGTCAATGTGATGCAGTTGCGACTGCTGCTACAGCACGGCTACTAAGAGGCTGCGAAGTTCACGGCTGCCATGTCACGCTGACGAGCTCCAATCTGGCTGCGGCTGTTTGCTAAAGTGTGCTGCTGGCTGCTTGCTTGCTGCTTGCTGCTTGCTGCACCAAGCTCCTAAGTCTGCTGCGGCACTGCTGTTTGTGCCGGCTGCTTGCACGCTGCTTGCACACTGCTTGTGCCGGCTGCACGCACGCTGCTGGCACACTGGTTACCGTGTTCAATCACAACACACACGGTCCACCCGAGGAAAATGAGTAGGGTGGCTGCTGACGGTGGGTGCTGTTTGCTTCTGCCATCGAAACAGGAGCCGCGGAAGCACCCAGCAAACTTAAAATCAATTCCAACCTAAAAACTGATTGGAAGACGTCCTTGATGTGGTCGTAGGTACGTTTGCTGATGCCGTTGGCACGTTTGTCGTTTTCACGCTCTCATGCCTACGTGGCGCCACGTGGCGCACCTCAGCTGCGTTTTCCAGTCTATTCTGTTGCTCTGCTGCTCACACGACCCCCCTATGCTCTGATACCATGCAAGAATGAGTCTAGGGCATGCAGGCCCATGCTGAATGAGACATGAGCTCTGGTGGTGAGCGAGAGAAAAGCAGTGCCAAGATTTGGCCAAGTCTGGAACAACTGAATTAAGAAGCAGGAGAGAGTACAATGAGCCCTACGATGTGCTGGGGGCTGATGGCTAGCCCACCAGGCCCCGTCATCCCCGCCGCACCAAAAGTCACGGACGGGGAATATACACGTCCCAGAACATGAAAACACACAGTGGAGGTCTCCCGAGGCACCGGAACAGCCAACCGTGTGCCCGGGTCTCGACTGACAAGAAAATATCCAATATACCCCAAACACAACCAGACTCTACGGTGACACACTACCATCACGGGCTAGCCAAGCTTAGGAGGCAAGTTTAGGCCTACCGAGACGCCGGAACACGTAACCGGGCGTCCGGGTCTCAGCCACATGCAAGCTACACATGTCTGACAAAAGGTCTCAATCAAAGGACCCGATCAATGGTGCTGGGTCTCCCGCGGTACCGGTACAAACCACCGTGTACCCGGGTCTCGACCACAAAGAGAGTGCACAACCTGTCAGAGACAGTACGCTGTCAATCTCTTTGGGGTCTCCCGGAGCACTGGCACAAACCACCAAATGTTTGGGTCTCGACCACCAAGAAAATTCTATCAAACATGCATGAATGATCTAGGCGGTCAGAATGCACCACATGTGTCTCAAAAGGAGTAATGTAGTCCCTGGAGAACCATCAGCACAAAGTAGGAGGCTCTCCCTAAACAAGGCTACATGATAGCTCAAAGCCCATACACCAACAGGAACATCATCGACGTTTCGATGCACCACAATGCACTGCAAGGTGAGAACCCCCCACGAGCCGTAACTCTCGAGAAAATATTTTCCAGCATTAGGTATGACTGCAGCCTTGGGAAGCACGTGGTAGCCGTGCATGATGGGAGGTACATAGCGACTCGGGAAACCGACAGAATGTGAAACCTGACAGGCTGTCTAAGTCAGGTACGCACGCGCTGAAACACAGGGACACGTTTGAGGGGAACCAATGTGCAATTTCTTAAACTTCGAGGATCCTTCGATCAACGGACTGAGATGACGTAATCGGCTTTATGATGAGCTGCGCGTTTGTACAAGCCGAAGAATTGCATTTTCATGTGTAAGACCCCCATGATGAAGGCGTCGGAGACCTAACGAACCACGTCATATTCTTTCCATATTACGCGTACGACCGCCGACGACAGTCGTTTCCCTGTTGTTGCTGAAATGTATGTCAAATGAGTTGAAACATGAAACACATGTCAAGCGTGCCCATGACTGACAGTAACCGGGGGCACATTTGTCATATTGTTCTCAAGTATGGGCACCACTGTCATCTCCATTCCAACTATGGACACCGCATGCTTGTCGGTTTCGACTCTGGACGCCGTCATTGGTTCGCTTTTGACTACGGGAACCGCGGATCTATCGACCGAAACAACGGACATATAACAACTCTGTCCAAATAGCAATGAGGGTTGCTGCAAAAAGGTCACACCAGTACAGGCCTTCGCATTATCATTCACCATAATCCCATGCACATCGCGGGGGTAAGTACTAACCCAATTTGGGCTCCCAGTTACATTTGTGTGGATTCTGCCTGTACAATGTCTGTCTAAATCTATCAGAAGCTTTCTTGTCAATGGAGTCAAACCTGTGACCTTACCAACCATGTTGGTAAGGTCACCCAACTGCACTCAAACGGTCATCCTCGCCGTGCATCTGCCCGTACGTGCTATCCCCTAATAATGGCTGACATTTGCATGTCACAATCTGAGCCGAGCGTTTGCGTATTCAGCGTAATGGACGGTGTGGCCCCCACAGGCATCATAGGCACATGCTCGTCGCTCCTCACTCGATGATGATGTCCACAGGTTCAGAGCCGTCCACATCCTCCTCTGCACTTGCGTCGTCCCCCACAGCGGAGCGTGCCTCAGTGCCCTGTCCAGCGCGCGGAGGTGGAGCCACGCCAGCGGCTTCCGACGTGCGCTCAACCCAGCTGCGCAGCGGCTCCTCGTTCAGGTCCAGCCGTAGCAGCCCTGCCACCAGCCCTCCCATGAATGCCACCGGTTCCTGCACACGACAAACGAATCGGCAAGGGATGGGATCACAGCTCGGCACGGCCAGCACACAAAAGCTCGCGGTCGCCAGGGACGAGCGGCCCACAGCCTGCAGATGCACACTGCTCACTTGAGTGCATTCGTGGAGTTCTCCTCGTCACATTGGCGATCCATCCCGCACGTCACGATCATCTTGGAAATAGATTTGTGTGATGACTGCACACCCTTGCAGATCCCTGAGAATTCCTTCACACTCTGGTAAACCATTACATACCCTAGAGAACCCTTGCAAACCCTTACCATACCCTTGACAAGCCCTCCAAACTTCAGCAAAACTCTTGCGAACCATTGAGAAACTTAGTACCACTACCTACCACTACCTACCATTACCTACCACTACCTACCATTACATACCACTACCTACCACTACCTACCACTGCCTACCACTACCTACCACTACCTACCACTACCTACCACTACCTACCACTACCTACCATTACCTACCACTACCTACCACTACCTACCATTACCTACCACTACCTACCACTACCTACCACTACCTACCACTACCTACCACTACCTACCATTACCTACCACTACCTACCACTACCTACCACTACCTACCACTACCTACCACTACCTACCACTACCTACCACTACCTACCACTACCTACCACTACCTACCACTACCTACCACTACCTACCACTATCTACCACTGCCTACCACTGCCTACCACTGCCTACCACTACCTACCACTACCTACCACTACCTACCACTACCTACCACTGCCTACCACTACCTACCACTACCTACCACTACCTACCACTACCTACCACTACCTACCACTACGTACCACTACCTACCACTACCTACCACTACGTACCACTAGCAAGCCCCAGCAAGCCCAAACAAAGCCGGAGGAGCCCGAGCAGGACTAGGCAAGGCCAAGCAAGGAACAGCAAGGTGGAGAGAGAGCAAGAGACGGGCCAAGCATGCCCAGGCAATCGGGAGATGGACGCAGCAAGCCTGAGCAACCGCGTGAGGGCCCAAACAAGTCAACGAAAGCCTGAGCAACAAGACAAGCCTTGTCAACACCCTGCAACAACTGCTG
The DNA here is from genome assembly GCA_023375785.1 of Penium margaritaceum. Taxonomy (NCBI): domain Eukaryota; kingdom Viridiplantae; phylum Streptophyta; class Zygnematophyceae; order Desmidiales; family Peniaceae; genus Penium; species Penium margaritaceum. The sequence goes on from SZWC01008586.1 coordinate 68,204, forward strand.
CCAAAACCTGCCGCAAACTTTGAAACCCTCCTAAACCCTTGCAAGCCCTCACTCATCCTCATCAATCTTTGTGAATTATTGCAATCCCTTACAAACCCGTGCAAGCCCTTTAAAACCCTTGCAAACCCTTGCAAATCCCTCAAAACTCTTAGGAACTATGCTGAAACCCTGTGAATTCTTGGAGCCCCTTGACAACCCTTACCCATCCTTGCAAACCCCTGCAAACCCTTTGCAAACCCCTGCAAGACCTTGCAAAACATTGCGGCCCCTTCCAAACGCTTGCAAATCCCTGCATACCCCTGGGATCTCGTGCAATCCTTTGCAAACCTTTTGCGTACAATTGCAAAGTCCTGACAACTCCTCAGAACACCTGCAAGTGCCTGTCAACCATTGCAAGTGCCTGCGAACCATTGAAAGTGCCTACGAACTCCTGCATGACACATCCTACACAGCACGCATGCAGCCGTGCACTCCCCTCCCGTACGTACCAGCATGCCTGTGCAACGCCACATGAACAGAGAAGAATGTCCTCCATGTCACACGACGCACGCAGCAACAAACACCCTGACAGACAGCACAGGACAAGAGAACGCAACTGGGTGTGTGCGGCGCTGCAACATGGCAAACCTTAAGGGCGCCTTTCAGGATGGGGTCGTTCACGGGGTCGAGTAGAGCCACAGGAGCAGCAGCAGTGCGGCGGACCACGCTACCACGCCGATGCACAGACGACCCTGCTTCACGAGTAACGCCGCCTCTTCTCAAGCGCCTCGAATCTCTGCCCATGCTGCACCACCCGCTGCTGCTCAGGGTTGCAGTAGGCCTCTCACATCCTGCCTGCAGCGGCAGAAGCAGCAACATCATCATCATCATCATCATAATCATCATCATCATCATCATCATCATCATCATCATCATCATCATCATCATCATCATCATAATCATCATCATCACCATCATCATCATCATCATCATCATCATCATCATCATCATCATCATCATCATCATCATCATCATCATCATCACCATCATCATCATCATCATCATCATCATCAGCAGCAGCAGCAGCAGCAGCAGCAGCAGCAGCAGCAGCAGAAGTAGCAGGAGCAGCAGCAGCAGCAGCAGCAGCAGCAGCAGAAGCAGCAGCAGCAGCAGAAGCAGCAGCAGGAACAGAAGGGATGAGATGCACGCCACAGCACCACAAGCAGAAACACAGGGCAGAAGAATCGGAGAGAGGGAGAAGCAGCAAGATTTAGGAGGAGCGCCCAGTGGACATTGACTACGCAAGTTGCTGACCACTTCACATCACATCCTCTGCAGCAAGTACTGTTGCCCACACGTGCTGTGTGCCACATGCTTTGAATGATGTGATGTGATTCGGTGTGATGTCATGTCATGTGATGTGATGCGATGGGATGTGATGTGACTTGATGCAATGCATTGCCAAGTGATGTGATGGGATGCGATGCAATGCGATGTAATGCGATGCCATGCGATGCGATTCGACGGGATGTGAAGTGATATGATGTGATGTGATGTGACGTGACGTGACGTGATGTGATGTGATGTGATGTGATGTGATGTGATGTGATGTGATGTGATGTGATGTGATGTGATGTGATGTGATGAGATGTGATGTGACATGATGTGATGTGATGTGATGCAATGTGATGTGACATGATGTGATGTGATGTGATGTGATGTGATGTGATGTGACATGATGTGATGTGACATGATGTGATGCGATGTGATGCAATGCAATGCTATGCAATATGACGCGATGCTATGTAAAGTGATGCGATTCGATGTGATGTGATGTGGTGGGATGCGATGCGATCTGATATGATGTGGTACGATGTTACATGATGCGAAGCGCTACGCGATGCGATGTGGCACACAACATGGTATCAATCGATGGTGGTGGGACCACTAGTTGTTTTGCATGCATTGTGGTCCTCCCATCACCATGCCACTCACACTCAAACACACCGCCACCACTGACGCGTGGCCAACCTTCCGCCCACACAACGGTGTTAGCAGTAATGCAAGATCATCGAGCAGGGCAAGACGCTGGTGTTAACGCTTGCGGTGTGTCACCATGGAGGCCATGCAAAATGCACCAGCACCAGCACCAGCACCAGCACCAGCACCAGGACCAGGACCAGCACCAGCAACAGCACAAGCACCCACACCAGCACCAGCACCAGCGCCAGCGCCAGCTCCAGCGCCAGCACCAGCACCAGCACCAATACCAAGACCAGAGTCAGCACCAGCACCAGCACTAGCGTCCAGGCCGTCCTCCAGCGAGGTGCTGCAGAGGAGCATGCGTGACAGGCCCGAAGGTCTCAGCTCTGCACGTTTCGCCGTCGAACGTGCAGGCGTGGCTAGAGTGAGACCAATACGCGGCACAAAACACGACAAAGGCTATCAGCCAAGCTTGCATTTGCGTTCCCTCACCTTTCTAAACGGACGAGCGGCCCCGCATGCTGCTCCCGCCGCTGCTCCCTCCGCTGTTCCCGCCGCTGCTATGAACGCCATGCTCGTGCGCGTTGCGTCCCACCACAGCCCCAAGTTCAGAGCAACGGACAGCCACGAGATTTGCAGCCACGAGACGTGCAGCCTTCACACGAAGTTATGCGTTGCCACCATGGACCGAAAATTCGTTGAGAGGTCATGACCGAGCTTCGAAGGTTCTTTTTCTCGCCCCTGGTCGTAACCGGCTGAAGCGGGGAGGCTACCAATCAAGCTAAGGGGATGCATCCGTCCGGGCTATTATCATAGAACATTATCATATTATTGCAGTTATTCTCACATAAGATAATCATAAGACTTTCAAGAACCTTGAAATAACTCCTCCTTCCTGGTTTCGCGATTAATTTCCATCTTTGGATTCAAATATAGGTGAAAGTTATGCACGGATGTGATTTGTTCGATATTGGCTGATGAGGCTTTCAGCATTGGTCAGAAACCACCGGCTGTGCGCAAGAATTAGTTGACCACAATTTTTTCACTGATCTCTTGCGCACAACTGTGATGCACGGTGCGCGAATGGTGGAGCTCACCACAACACGACACACTCACTAATGCTCCCCATCATCTCGAATAATGGAGTCACACATCATTTGTATACAATCGACACATGGATGTGCTGGCTCATGGTTTTTCTATATTGGACATGAGAAAAATAGAAACTCTTATGCACTTGAGTGCTTCGGAGCATTGTGTCCAACATTATACTCAGTGCGATCACTCCATAGCCACTCAGGATACCAACTTGTCGCAACACTAAGAGTAGTCGCAAGCAACCTTTGTCAATGGTCTCTTCCTTTGTGTTAGTACAAGAATACTTGCTTCACCTTCTGACTCTATAGGCACAAAATTTCAACCGCGACTCTTAGGAGTACGAAAGCATTCAACAAGATACTCGGTGCAAACATTGCATGTGTAACATTTTTACACCTTATGTGCACTGCTAATCGTGAGTAAGGTGATTATAAGTAGTTCCGAACCCCATAATTTATCCCTCTCTGCCTTCTTCCAAAACAATAGGAGACTCGGTCAATGTTGTGGTTGAAAACAAGCAGAGAAATTTGCTGGGGATCAGATTGAAAGCAGTGTCCCCAACAAGCCGAAGTGACATTAGGACATTCGACAACATCCTAGCGCTGGGAGCCATTTTCTCCCTCAAGCTCAAGGAAGCAAATGTGGACACTTAAGTGCTTCACTTAACAAAGTAACCAAGAGCTTTGGCTCTGTTTCAAAATCTCCTAGGACTAAACTCTCTGCCACACATCTCAGAAAAGAGCGTAATCCATTCCCACTTGTTCGACTTAGAAAGAACACCTTCGTGAACACTTGCGATTTAATGCGGTAATACGTTATTTGTAAGGGACAACAAGAGCCCTAACTAGCATAGATCTGATCAAAATCTTCAGCCATAGTCTGAAGATCTTCTGCGCTCTTCAGCGTTTGACTAGAAAAAAGCCATCCACTATGTACCGATCGTATTGACACCATTCACACTGACCACGCAGCAGAATTTTGTCAAGGGCCAAGCTGCCACTGTATGGGCTGTGAGCCCATCTTCAGTAGCGCCTCATTGGCCTTTGAAAAGTGCCTGCAGTACAACAGCAGCCACCAGCGGAGGGTTGATGAGATGAAGCATGCGAGATGTGTGTGTGTCCCTCTAGTCTGTGTTTGCCATCCTCCACCACACCCTCCAAGTCTTTCAGTCATGCAAGTGTCCCCCACTAACAAACATCCATCTCTCACAAACATCCGTCCTTGAGGGTCTCCTGCATGATGCATGGCCGCCTGTGTCAATGTCAATGTCTTGCACCACACCGTGGTCTGGCGCAAGAGATTCACAGAGGCAGCCATGCCATTGACACACACCACACTGTGTGTGTGTGTGTGTGTGTGTGTGTGTGTGTGTGTGTGTGTGTGTGTGTGTGTCA
>SZWC01008586.1:85418-109298 GCA_023375785.1 Penium margaritaceum
AGAATGAGGTTCAATGAGAGGGGAGAAAACAACAGAGAAATTTGAACTCGTCAAAAACTCAAATTGTTTAACATCCTCGTCTGAAAACATGAACTCACACTCGTGATCCAGTTTTACCCCTGAGTGGTCCCCACTGACGTCACTCAGGGGTGGGGAAAACCCGCCCCACGGCCCTGTCCGTTACCACGGCCGGGCCCATTGCCGCGACCGCGACCCTGTCCACGGCCTTGTCCGCGGCCTCCTGCTGCACCATCCCCACGAGGTGCTGCTGCTGCAGCTAGCGCCGCGGCCTCTTGTCCACCACCAGCAGCCTCAGGGCACTGAGCCCTAAAATGGCCCGGCTGCATGCAGTTGTGGCAGAGTCCTTCGCGGAAGGATACGTTGCGACGCTCACGCGCCGCCTGCAACTCGTCATTCTCGCGGCTGCGCTTGTTGTGGGGACCCTTGTGTCCACCAGCCTTCTTGGCTACAGGGTTTGTAGGCTGCTTGCCCTTGGCCCCGCCTCGCTGTCCGGCTGACCCACCAGCCCCTGCAGCGTCCACGCGCATGTCGCGCCCCTGATGTGCACGCGCGTTCGGCCGTGCATCAGAGTAGTGTTTCGGGTTCGCCGAATACACTTCGCTCATGTAGTCGTGCAGCGCCCTCCAGCTTGTCCAAGCTTGGCCAGTGGCTGTCGTGGTGGTCTTGTCCTTCAGCTTCTCGCTGGCGAGACCATCACGCAAGTACTCCAGCAGCATGCACTCTGGGTACTTGAATGTCTGAGTCCCATCGCCCTCGGTGAAGCTTTCGGCTTCCTCCACGAGTGCGGTGAACTCGCTCAAGTAGGATTCGAGCGAGCTGCCCAGCTGTCTGAAGTCCTTGATCTTGTGGAAGGCGCGCTGCGCCTCCTCACGTTGGGTGCACTTCTTGCGCATGATCGCGCAGAAGGCCTCCCACGGCATGGGCTGCCACTCGAGGTGCGGCTGCTGCGCAGTCCACTCCTTGACCACGTACTTGAAGAGTTTATCCTCAAGCCGCGTCGTGGCAAGGTCGCCCCACTGGCTGAGTGGAGCCTTGTGGACACGTAGCACGTGTTCCATGCGGTTCAGCCAGTCGGTCAGCTTCACGCCCTTCCGGAAGATCTCCACACTGTGGAGGAAGGACGTGTTCATGACCGACCCCGAAGTCGTCGAGGTAGGCAGGTCGTCGCTGCCACCGGCAGTGGCATCCGCAGCTGCGACACGTTGCACTTGCTGCTGCATCCGCACCTGGGTCACGCTCTGCAACGCCTTGTCGAGGTCGTTGCATCGGCGGCTTGCCTCATGGGCGGCCAGGCGCTGCAGCTGGCGATCACGGTCAAGGTCCGTGATGCTCTGCCCGACGTGGGCCAGCAGGTTGGCGAACGCGAACTTGAGCTCTGATGTCGTCAGAGCGTCGGCGATAGCCTCCAGGGCTTCGCGTTGTCCGTGCACCCTTACCCACTGCAGGAGGGTACGGTTCGCGTATACGTCTCCAAGGAGTCCCACCTTTCGGAGGAGACTGTCTTCGGCGACAACGCTCGAGTGGGCGCCGCCCTGTCCCATTGCGGCCACATCGTAGGAAGGGGGGTCCGCCCCCATTCCTCAGAGTGGTGCCGTATCTCCACCGTCGGTGGTGATCTTCAGTCGGCCTGCCGCCTCAGCAGCAAACTCCGCAAGCCTGCGACGACCATCGCGAATTGCCTTTGCGGCGTCGTCGTCCGGCTCGTTCTCGCGGGAACTTCCCGTGTGACTGCTTTCAGCGCCCTTGCTGCTCTCGGCCGACTCGCTGCCGTCGGCAGCTTCAGGCGTTGCGGCGGGTGCCTTTCCCTTCTCGAGCGATCGGCTCGAGTTTCCCGCACGACGATGGCGATGGTCGCGATCCTCATCGCCTTCGCCATCGTCGGCGTCGTGCTCTTCGTCGGGGTCTTCCTCCGGATGATCCTCCTCCATTGCGTCGTCCGTCGCATGGGGATCGCCCGTATGCGCGTCGACGTGCTCGTCGAGCACCTTTGCGGCCTCCGCACGCTTCTCGGTGTCGCCGAGGTTGGCGTCGGTTGCCTTAGGCGGCATGGTCGCCTTAGGCGACACGGTTGCCTTAGGCGGTACGATTGCCTTTGGGTTGGCAACCGTGCTCCCGGCGGCGGCTCCCAAAACTTGGAGTCCGCCAAGGGCGCGTGGTGAGAACGTCACCATTTTGCCCTTGTTGGCCTTAGACGGTGCGGCACTTGCCATCCCGTCGCTCGTGCGACTAGCACGTGAAGGTTGTTGTGGGGATCACCGCACAACGAGGAGGATTCGCCTCCTTGGGCGTTGCTCTCACGATCGGTGAGGCAATTTTAATTTATAATCCTATTTTCCTAGGCCGCCACGTCGGCACAAGGTCGTGGGTTTATAACTAGCCCTCCTAGGCCGTGACTCACGGCACTTGGTAGCAACTAGGATCTAGGAAAACAGAAAATCATAATACAAAGGAGTGACAAGGAGTGTGAGTACCGCTCACAAAACTAAGCCAAAGAACAAGAAGGCAAACAAGTACAAAGTCAAGAACGAAAAGACTACTTTTCTTCTTGTCTTCTTGTCTTCTCTCTTCTGGTCTTCCTTGGTCTCTTCTTGCGTCTCCTTGTCACGTCTCGCGCCCCTTGGCGGTGTCCTCCTTGAGCCGGCGGCGTTGAGGGAGCCGCCAAAAGTCCCCAAGGTGTCTCCTTCCTTTTTAGGGTTCTCTCAGGCCGTGAGAGTCCCTAAGCCTGGGGGGGCGCTGTTCCAATTTTTGGATGAAGGGATTTTGAAGGAGCCTTCAAAATAATGAGGATTTTGTGGTTTTAGAGGGTGGGGACTCCCCAACCCGCCCCACAAAAATCTTCCTAGCCCCCTGGAAGTGAAGAGAGGCTGGAAGGAGGAGTCTCCACGAAGTAGAGCTTTTTTCAAGCTCTCTAACGCACTTAACGGCGCTTCAATTCGTGAAGTGTAGACGCCGTAGTCCCTTCTGGCGTTTCTGCTGCTGCTTGCAGCTGCCGGCGGCGTTTTATCTATGTCGTAGTCGCCGTTTCCGTCGAACCCTTGGTCGCGAGGGTCGTCTCGCTCTGATACCACTGTAACGGGCCGTGTCTCCAGCTCCTGCTCTGAAGTCGTCGTCGGAGTTCGCAGAATGGCGTTCTCAGTCCGCGTCAGGGGTTTACCCCCTTCGCGAGACTGAGGGGCAATCGTCATCAACGACCCAGAGCAGGGAGACTCGAATATTTCGAGTCTCCGGAGGCCCATTTCCGTTTTTAACCAAACCCCTGGTTTTGGGACCCAAACCGGGGGATTTTACCTCGAACTTGTGTGTTCGCACGAGTTATTCCGTTTGTTTTACGTCGAAGTTCGTCATAAACGAACTTCGAGTTTCGTTTTGTCGTTCTGGCGCGAAATCGTCGCGTGCGAGACACGCTGGCGATTTCGCGCCAGTCATTTTGTCCTCACCCTCGCTCCCCTATCCCCTCGTCCTCTCTTGCTCGTTTGCAAGGAGGGCAAGGGGGGGACGAGGGCACGAGGCCACGAGGCCTTGCCCTCGAGGCCCTCGTGGCCTCTCAGCCGCCGATCCGGCTGAGGCCGCGATCGGCGGCTGGCGGCTGGCCGGCCGGTGGCCGGCCGGTCACTCGGCCGGCCGCCGGCCGTCCAGCCGGCCGGCAGCGAGCTGGCCGACGGCCAGCGAACTGCTGGCCGCCGGCCAGCCCTCGCTGATGCGAGGGGTGGTGCGCAACCACCCCTCGCATCGGCGAGGAGGGAGGGCCGAACCGGCCCTCCCGCTACATGTACCTTTTGGGTTAAGGACCCAAAGGGTACATTTGTACCCTTTGGGTTAAGGACACCAGCGTCACCAGCAGTCCTTCAGCAGCAACACCACTTGCGTAGCATAGGAACAATTGCAACGGTACTGTCAAGCACGTGTCATCAGGAGCTCTGGTAAAAGATGAAAGGACCAGCAATGCAGTATGAAAGCAGACACCAACATTCTTGCAGACTGGTATAGATGAGGAGGAATAGAGCGATCTTGCAGCAGATTCAGTGCTTCCCATGCGCACAAGCAAGTTGTGAAGACGGCAGAGAGGAGGCCTACCTAGGGTCCAACACCTCCTCCACATGTCTGAAGATAAGACTGACTTTCACAAGTGGGTCCAGCCAGAGCAATTTCCCTCACAACTATCCACCCCCCNCCCCCCCCCCCCCCCCCCCCCCCCCTCCCCTCCCCCGCTTTCCACCCTCGTCAGCCTCTCGCAAATGCATCTGTCTTCAGAGATAAGCACTGCAATAAAAACTGGAAGCCCTATTGGATGGCTCCAAGTTCGCTCAGCATTACATGCCGATGTCACCCATGGATTGTCCCCTTCGCACCGTTCTCCAGTCCTTTCACAGGTTGGTCGCCTTGCCCCCACTGCCGACTCACGCCTGCTTCTCCTGCCGACTCCAACTGCCACTTCCTCACCACTGCCCTCCCATCTGTGCCAGCATGGAGAAACAAAAGGAGTCCGTCCCGCCATATCACCCTCACCCATTTGCCGCCGCTGTCCTCCAACTTCTCTGCCCCTTGCACCCTCATGAGCAACAACCACTGCTACAACCACAGACCGGCCTAGCTTGCAGCAGGCACAGCAGCAGCTGCGGACGCGGGCGCTGGAGCAGCAGCTCCCCCTAAATCCCGAGTCAAAGACGCTGTTGGAGTCTGCGCCTGAACCTGTTGCTGATGCTGCTGCAGCAGGAAGCTGTGGTGGCCCTGCGCATGGTGCTGCAGGTGCATTGGGCCCGCTGTGTTTCTCACCGGTGGGAGAGCAGCAAAGTCACGGCTCAGCTCATCCAGCTCTGCTGCAATGCCCAACACCGCATCGTAGTACTCCTGCGAATCGTCCTCGCTCGACACGCCTGCACCAGTGCCATTGGCTGCCTCTGCCTGCTGCTGCTGCTGCTCCTCCCCTCCACATTCCTCAGCTGGCTCATGCTCCCCCTCCAGTCCCTCCATTTGCTGCCGCTGCTGGCGCTGCTGTTCTTGCTTTTGGGCGCGCAGCTGGATGTGAGGCTGGAGCTGCATGCGCGCTCTATCCACCTCCCTCAGCACAATTCGCAAACGTGCTTCCGCAACAATGCAACCCTCCTCCAGCCAAGCCCGCCGCTGCTGCTGCTGCTGCTGCTGCTGGGCCTGTTGCGGCTGCTGCGCATTCCTGCCAAAGCCCTGACCTTCTCCCCCCCCAGCTCCTTCAGCATCAGGATTGGTGCCAGCTTTGGCCCCCTCCTGCCCCGATCCTGCAGCATCCCCAGAGCCATCTCCAGGTTTTCCATTCGCAGTCTCGTCGAATGCCTGCAGCTTCGCCCTCTCCTCCCTCACGCGCTTCATGCACGCCTCTGCCTCCGTCTTCAGCCCCTCCAAGTGTCTCCCAGCCACCTTCCACAACGCCTCCTGCGCCTTCCCACAAGCTTCCCTCGCTTCCTTCTGCACACCGTCGCAGCTCACCACCTGCAGCTTCCAGGACTCCTCCAGGAAGCCCTTCCACTCGTCCAGCGCAGAAGCATCGCCCTTGTGCGCCGCCAGCATGGCCGCCAGCCCAGTCTCCTCCACGCCCAGCCGCGCCACAATGTTGCTGCTCACAAGCTCAAACTGCTCCTTCTCCTCCTGGATCTGCACCGCACGCCGCGTCGCCGCCGCAATTGCACCCATCACCCCGCTCAGCTCCTCCTCCAGCGCCTTGCGTTTCGCGTGCAGCACCGCCAGCTCGTCCCCCACCGCCTTCTCTGCAGCCATGGCCTCCTCCGCCTTGCCGGCCCGGAAGCGCACCGTCTCCTCCTGCTGCTGCCGGCACTCTGCGATGCGTGCATCAAAGTCGTCCAGACGGCTCACCAGCTCCGTTGACAGCAGCTTGGTGCGCTCCACCTTGCGCACACGCTCCTGCGCCGTGTCCCCCCGGCCCTTACCACCACCGCCGCCACTCCCCACCCCTGCCACCGCTCCGTCAGTTTTCGGGCCTAGCAGCAACACCTCCCTGCGCCGTGCCACATCAGCAAGATGGAGGCTCAAGGCAAACGCGTGGGGCAGGCCAGGGTGCTGAACCTGTACCGCAACTGCAGACCCCGGCACAAGACCACCTGCCCCTGCACTCACCGCACTTCCCACTACCCCCGCTGCCGCAGCTGCTGCTGCAGCAGACTGGTCAGCCGCAAGGGCGGCCTCCAGCTGCGCCCGCAGTACTGCTTCCCTCGCTGCCAGCCGCTCGGCCTCTGCGTTGAGCTTCAGCCCCGACACGGCGTCAGCAGCCATGGCCAGCAGCTCGTCGCGCCCCATCTTGACCTCCGAGTACGTGGCGAAGGCACGCGACAGCTGCAGCACCTCGCGCAGCAGCTTGGCGTGCACCTCGGGGGGTCCGGCGAGGCACAGCGAGAACATGTCGGCCACGAGCTGCATCTCCCCATCGTCCGATGGCGGCTCCGTCACCAGCGACACCACGATGTTCTCCAGCGCTCGGCTGCGCAGGAAGACGTCACGGAACGTGAGCGCCTCGTCCGTTCCGCCCTCCGAGTCGTAGAACAGCACAGACGCCGCAGAGGGGACGGCGGAGGGTTGTCCGGGGGCTTGAGGAGTGCCTCCTGCCCCGCCGCCGCTGCTGGAGCGGAAGGCGCCAGCTTTGGGGGATGAGGAAGTGAGGTCCAAGAATCCCACCCCAGACGAATTTCGGCTGGCAGCATGGGGAGACCGGCCTGATACATCGTCGGCCAGGAGCACGCGCGCGCCAGAGGGCGACGACGCAACTCCTCCAGCAGAGGAATGCCTGGGCGAAGGGCCCTGGGGAGACTGGGAAGGGAGCGAGCTTCGACCGCCGTCTGACAACGTCTCCGAAAGCTGCGCAGACAGAGAATCTGCTCCTGCACCATGGCCGTCCGATTGACCCGAACCAGTGCCCTGCAGACCCTCTGCGCCGGCGTCTGCAGCTGCTGCCGATGCCGCTGATGCAGCAGCAGCGGCGGTCGCCATGGCCATACCCCCCTTGCCAAGCTCCTTGAGCGCTCCCACCCACCTGGCAAGGGCTTCGGCCCTCTCCCTTCCCCGCGCATTGCGCGAGACTTCGTCCAGCCGGCGTATGGCGTGCCGGAGGTTGTTCAGCTGGCCGCTTCCCCTGCCAGAGCCCGCGCGCTCCAGCACCAGCTTGGCGCCGCCGGCCATTGCATCTCCTGCCCGCTGCACCACCACGCCCGCGTACTGCTTCACCCTGCCGGCCAGATTGCCGCCCAGCTGGTGCACGCCCATGCCCATGCCCATGCCCATGCCCATGCCCACCCCGCCGGCATTGCCACTCGCGTTATGCGGCTGCCCTCCAGATCCGAAGCTTCCACTGCCTGCGGAGGAGAACGCTGACGCTACCCTGCCCCCACCGCCTCCCCCTCCTCCACCTCCTCCACCGCCGGCAGCCCCCGCGGCAGCCTCCGCAGCCTTGTTGAAGGCTGAGCGAAGCCAAGACATGCTGATGGACTGCAGAATTCCGGGCGCCTCAGGGAAACGACCCTTGCTCCGTTCCACCACAAATAGTCCGCAGGTTGACGCCAATGGTCGCTAAGACCGTCGACTGAAGCTCAATGCTGGCCAGCGGCCTCGGCGGCTTTCACAGGAGATCTGCGTGTGGCCTCCATGACAGCGCAGGAACAGCCGACACGACTGCACTGCGACGGCGGCGAAATGGCAGTCCGACTGCCGACTGGCTCATTTCCTCTCGTACTCCCTCACAACGTCAATAGAGAACCGACGGAGTAGCCGCTGTGGTCGTGTGACGGCGGGGAAGGGCTACACGACAAGAAACGGAGTGGCCATCCCAAACAGGAAATCACCAAATAGCCCCTAAATTCGACAGATCATCATCACTCTGTCCCCAAAAACATTAACATCATCATGTTACCCCAAAAAACAGAAGCATTTCTACAAAGATTAAATTTCAGTGATTTATTCAAGGTAACCAAATATTTTTACTATTCAATTTCCAAAATCCCCTTTTTCTTTGAGTTATGCATTTTTATGTGCAAAAAAGAGGGGCAAATATATTCGAGCTGCGCTGTTTGCGCCCCGCCTGGACGCGAAGTGACGTGTCCACATCACGACGAAGGTAAGTGCATTTTTTTCATACTGGAACACGTATAATGACTACTTTTTGTTGGTTTGTGTGGCTTTCACCCGTCACGACCGACGCTGATGGGTTACCCATATACCCCACGTTGGTGGTATAAGGTGGAGGAGAGCGAGACGACACCACGGGCCTTTGGATTGTACCGAAACTTCTCTTTCACCTACGACAACGTCGGCGAGACGCGGTCGATGCGTTCCGGCAGCCCTGTTGGCTTGTCGGGAGTTGAAAGACTTTTCTCGGTGGGTTGAGGCCCGCGCACCTGGGGACTCTACCAGTGCGACGAGGAGACCCAATGGCTTTAGTAGGGCTTCCGATGTTCAGAAATCCGTTAGTGATGTTTGGACGCCAATTTTAGATGTTTCCAGCACTGCTCGTATTTTCTTGGTGGTCGAGACCCGGGCACTCGGAGAGCTGTTCCGGTGCCTAAAGGAGACCACCTTTGTTTTTCTCGTGGTGTATGCAGTGTGTTCTCCCGGCTGACTCGTTTGGGTTCAACGGGGGTGACGAGGCCCGGTGCGGCTAACTGCAGGCGCCCCTACATAAGTCCGCTTGGGGCTCATTTGTATTTCCTCCTTGTTCTTTCATACTATGCGTTCCTTCCAATTTTTTGCCGTTTTGCACTGCACTCACACTCAGAGCTCATGTTCGTGTTTGCATGGGCCTGCATGGCCTAATTAATTTCCAACTTGGTATGAGAGCGTAGGGGGGCATGTGAGCACCAAAAGCAGCAGCAGTGGACGGAACACAGAGAGAACGCGCCACGTGGCGCTACGCTGGCAGCAGCGTGAGGGAGCGCGAAGTTACTGCACGTGATCGCCATAGGGGTGTTGTGATTTGTGACGTTCCTGTCGACCTGTACAGTTTTTTTATGACCACTCGGCCGTGTCCATGCTCGTGCAGATCCCTGATGCGGACCCAGGTGGCACCGGGGCGTCGTCTGGTGGTGGACTACCTGCTCAAAGGTGATCGACGGTCGCCCCAGAGTCCTGGATGCTGTCTGGGACCTTCTGTAGTTTTTCTGCAGCTTGTAGGATTTTATCGGTGCACTGGTCGTGGGCCCGATTTGCATGTCTTTGCATTGTGTGTCCACCTTTTGTTGCCGGATGCATGCATGTGACCAGTTGTAGCGTCCGGCTTGAGATTCTGCACGTGTAGGTTCAGACGGCGTAGCGTTCTGACTTGTGTACGCTAAGTTACGGCCAAAACAGTGGTTTTGGGCCGGTTTTGGGACAGACCTTGCACTGTCGCGTGCGACACCCGCCGTGTGCCGCGGCAGGTACTTATGCCATGGACCTGTCATTTGTCATTTCTCTCTGCAAATGCTATTGAAGCATTCTCACACTTTGCCTTGTGTCCCCTAGCCAGACCCTTGCCGTTGTGTGCACCACTTGTGACTGCCGTCACCTTCTGACCACGCACTAATGCTTAGTCAGCGGCAATATCGCTAGGAATCTTCCATGCATTTCCTCATGGTATCAGAGCAGCGAGACTCCTATCGCTCAGCTACGCCGCAGAGACGGAGCACCGGCGGCAGCAGTGAGAGTCACCGCCGCCGCCGTATTCTGAGACATGTTGTAGTTATTTTTTCAAGGACATCATCACTCAATACCCACCACCACATTAGGTGAGCAGCGGCATTTAGTAGCTCCTGCAACAGTAGCAGCAACAGCAGCAGCAACAGAACCACCGGGTGGCAGCAGCAGCCGTGTCTGGCTGCCAGCCTGTATACAAAAAAAAAAAGGAGTAGCAGCTCACAGCAGCAGCTTGCAGCGGCTGCGGGCACTGACAGCGCGCAGCGGCGGCAGCAGCTCGCAGCAGCGGCGGCATCAGCAGCCGCGAGCAGCAACAGCAGTGTAGCAACAGCAGCGGAAGCAGCAGCAGCGCAACAAGCAGCATTCAGCTGCTGGAGCGACTGTAGCGCAACAGCAGCGGAAGCAGCAGCTGCGCAGCAGTAGCATTGCAGCAGCACAGCAGCAGCATTGCAGCTGCTGTGCAGAAACTGCGCAACACTGGGCAGGCCTGTGTGGCACAGCGCTGGCTTGCGCAGCCGCGCTCAGGGGGTGACGAGGTCACCCCCACCGGTCATGCGGAGTTCGTGTGACAGTCCAAAAAAAATCGCCGGCGTAAAAAATGCTAGCGAAAAAACCACTAGCGTTTTTTTTGCTAGTGTAAGAAACGCTGACGTCATCATCGGCTGTGCTGACGTTAGCAGGTTTGGGGTCAAAACGTCAATTGGTGTGAACGTTTCAACGCTGTCGCTTTCATGTTCGGAGCATTTTTTATGTTCGGCCCCATACAGAGCGGTGAAATGGCTCCGACCGGTGACAAAGACAAAGGACTGCCAGATCCTTCTTCCTCCTCCTCCGGGGTCATGAGCCCACGCTCGGAGGCCATTGCGGACCTGCAGAGTCAGCAGGATGAGATACGTCGCCTACGGCACCAGCAGACCGACGCCATCCGTACGCTCACTAATCTTCTTCCGAGTCAGTCCACGGCCCCACAGCACACCTCCGGGGGAGTCGGCGGTGTCACACCTTCTGCACAGCAGTCAGCATGTAAACCGAGGAGAGCGACAGGACAGGACCCGCCACTTCTTGATCCTTTGGAGGAGGACCGTGATATGCCAGGCATGGACGATGACACTCCCGAGAGGGAGATTCGTGCACTTTAGGAGCGTCTTCGCCAGTTGCAGACGCGTTCCGGTTCCCCGTTCCCGACGATCCGATCTTCGCCTGAGACCTACCTCGGCGACTTTCCTGGTTCCGATGTCTCCCCCATCCCTCGCCTTTCCCATCCTATGGTTGATCTCCCTACGGAGTGGCAACCTAAGGACTTTGAGACACCGCCCCCACGATATGTCAGCGAGGACGGCTTTGACTCCTGGGAGACCCTTTTGCAGGTCGGGGCCACTTCTAAGGGAGTTTCACCCTACTACCACAGTCAGTACCAGGTTACAGACTGTGCTCAGGTGCTGACAGCGGCTCAGGCGATGCGCGGACTTCTTTACACCATGCCTCACGAGACTGTCGTGGACTTTCGCCCCTTCCTTGGAGAGGCCGGCACAGGCGCGGGTGCTGACCCACGTCAGGGCTGGGAGCTGGCATTGTCCCTGCTTGCTGCAGAGACGCACGCCACCCACGCGGCTCACATCCGCGCCTTCCACTCCCTTCGTCAGGGACCTGCCGAGCCCGCAGCCGCTTACTGGCGGCGCGCCATGCGCATCTACATGCGCCTTGGGACCGCAGGAGGGACACAGCTGTGAGCGCTTCGCATGCTCATGGTCGGAGTCCATCTTGAGCATGCCGACATCTTCACGAGGTACAGCAATACCACGCTTGAGCCTTTCTCCACCTCCCTTCAGCTTCTTCCTTGGGCGCATCAGCTTTTTCTCCAGGTGACATCCGCTCGTGAGGCAGCCGTCGCCCACCAGGAGAGTTCACTTGCTACACCGGTCATCGCGTCACCACCGACGCCTCTCTCGCAGTTCACTTCTCCATCCTCTGGCACGCACTCCTCTTCCCCTTCCACCCCAGCTACCCCGAATCAAATGCACGGTGTGGCAGCTGTGGCAGCACAGGGGAAGAAGAGCAGAAAGAAGCTTGGCTCGGGCCAGCAGCAGTCACCGCAGCAACAGTCACCGCAGCAGCAGTCATCAGGCGGTAGTAGTGGACGCACTGTTCACTGCTGCAACTGTCGAGGCGCTTACCGCTACACCGAGTGCCAGCAGCCGCTCGACTGGGCACAGATCACTCGCGGTCTTCATGCTGCACATGCACAACGGTCTACGTCGAGCATCATAGCCTCTGGTCACGCGGCGACCACAACCGCAGTAGTTCCCGCTTCCCCATCGGCGAGCTGCAGAGACCCGGACCCCCGTGACCGCACCATCGCCGAGTTCGTCAGCTCCTGGCGCTTCACTCTCAGGGAGGTGCGAGTGTTTCATCACAGCCGGGTGGTTCACAGACTGTTTGTTTGCCTGTTCTCGTCTCTCGTGATGACTCGTGTGGGGGGAGCACAGCTGGCATGTGATGATGATGGACCTGACTGTACTGATTGGATTTCTGAGTCTCACCTGTACGCCCTTCGCCGTTCTCCCTCCTTTGTTGCCGAGCGTCTGTCTGCAGCCGAGTATTCCATTGCCCATTGCACCGTGACGTCCTCCAGTCGTGATTCGGGTGGCACTTGGATCATCGATTCTGGTGCCACTCACCACATAACATGTCGTCATAGTGACTTCGTTGTCCTCGGTCCTGTGGCGTCTGTTTGTTCCGTTCGCACAGGCTCTGGTCAGTCCTTGTCAGTCCAGGGTGTTGGGGTTGTGTGCTTCGATGGTCCGTCTGGCCCCTTGTATCTTTACGACGTACTTTTTGTGCCTGACCTTCAGCTCAGCTTGCTCTCTGTGCGTGCCTGCACTTTGATGGGACTCTCTGTTGAGCACACTGCTCACTCCGCGACAGTGACTACTTTTGATACTCGCACTGTTGTTCTTCGTGCCTCTGTTGTTGATGATCTCTATCGTGTTCCTTTGATCTATTCTTCTCGTTGCTCCCCTTCCCCTCCTGCTTGTGTGTTTGTCACCGGTGTCCTATCTGCTGAGCACCAGTGCCTGCTGCATCGACGTCTGTGTCATGTGGGCTCCGATACTGTGTCGAAGCTCATTAGGACACAACACGCCCTCGGTCTTGATGCGGCCTCTTCCGAGAAGCCTCCTAAGACCGCTTGTCTGTTCTGCGCTCAGGGTAAGATGCATCGCTGCACCTACCCTGACTCCCGTTCTCGTGCCCTTTGCCCCCTCGAGCTGGTCCATTCGGACCTTCTCGGTCCTCTCCCTGTCG
Source organism: Penium margaritaceum (assembly GCA_023375785.1). Classification (NCBI taxonomy): domain Eukaryota; kingdom Viridiplantae; phylum Streptophyta; class Zygnematophyceae; order Desmidiales; family Peniaceae; genus Penium; species Penium margaritaceum. Next base: position 98,388 of record SZWC01008586.1, read on the forward strand.
ATTCCTTATCCTATCGGAGCCGATATGTCCTGATCCTGACCGATGACTTCACCCGGATGCGGTGGGTCTACAGCCTGCGCCAGAAGAGTGATGCCGCTCGCGCGGTTCATCTCTAGCTAGTGATGGCTGAGCGTCAGTCTCGCCACTCGCTGCATACCTGGCCTGGCCTTGTGTCCCCTACCCGTCTGGCTAGGGGACACAAGGCAAAGTGTCAGAATGCTTCAATAGCATTTGCAGAGAGAAATGGCAAATGGCAGGTCCATGGCATAAGTACCTGCCGCGGCGCACGGCGGGTGTCGCACGCGACAGTGCAAGGTCTGTGCTAAAACCGGCCCAAAACCATTGTTTTGGCCGTAACTCAGCGTAGACAAGTCAGAACGCTACGCCGTCTGAACCTACACGTAAAGAATCTCAAGCCGGATGCTATGACTGGTCCCATGCATGCATCCGGGAATAAACGGTGGACACACAATGCAAAAAACATGCAAATTGGGCCCACAGCCAGTCCACCGATTAAATCCTACAAGCTACAGAAAAACTGCAGAAGGTCCCAGACAGCATCCAGGTATCTGGGGCGACTGTCGATCAGCTCCGAGCAGGTAGTCCACCAGACAACGTCCCAGTGCCACCTGGGTCCGCATCAGGGATCTATACGAGCATGGACACGGCCGAGTGGTCACAGTAAACTGTACAGGTCGACATGAACGTCACAAATCACAACACTCCCCCATGACCCGATGGTACGCATGTCCATACACGTGCAGCACTGAGACGAGTGCAACAATGAGTGCAAAAACAGTCGTGACACAGACAGAGACACACCCCGTACTCAACCACTCTCAGGCAAGGGGTGAAGCCCAACGGAACGAATGGCCACCAGAAACTTCCCGTGCACCAGTGCCTTCGTCAAGAAGTCAGCACGCTGCATGCCAGTGTCGACCCATATGACGGAGATCACGTGTCGCTCGACCAGATCACACACGAAGTGATGCTCAACCGCAATGTGCTTCGTGCGAGCATGAAAGACACCAGAGTTCTCTGCAATGGCAGGAGCACTTTGGTTGTCACAACGAAGCACAATGGCGTGGACCGATTGATCCAGCTCAAGGAACAGGCGTTGCAGCCACACTGCCTCAGCAGCCCCAGCACCCAGAGCAACATACTCTGCCTCCGACGAGCTACGTGCAATGCAGCCCTGCTTCCCACTACGCCAGGTAACAACGGTACCACCGAGCAGGAACATGTAACCGGTGCGATTGCGTCCATCTGGGCTCCAGGCCCAATTGCTATCGGTGTAGTCGTCAAGAACCACTGAACACTGCCGGCGAAAGCAGAGTCCAAGGTACGGCGTGGAAACCACGTACCGTACCACTCGCGCAGCCGCCTAGAGGACTCTAGCACATGGAGCCTGCGAAAAATGTTAAAGGAGGTTGACAGCAAAAGTGATGTCGGGGTGTGTGGTAGTGGCGAAGTACATCAGAGATCCGATGAGGAGGAGGTACAAGGTCACATCCACTGTCTCCCCTAGCTGTGTGGGATCGTCCACCTTTAGGGTGTCCTGCCCGTCAGGTGTGAGAGGTGTGGAGGCCGTTGGCACTACGCCAAGGAGGTCACTGAAGCGCTCCTCCACAACGTGTGCGTATCAGGCCTGATGCAACAGAAGTGTCCGGCGTCTACGGTCTCGTACAATCTCCATGCCAAGAAACACCGCTGCAGGACCAAGGTCCTTCATCATATAGGCAGTTTAGGACCGCCTTGGCCTCCTTCACGGCCTCCATGGAGGGAGACGCGATCAGGAGGTCCTCCACATAGACCAGGATGGCAGTGAACCGCTCGGGCGCCTGTCGAATGAAAAGAGAGGGATCTGCCTCGCTCTGTACATATCCTGTACGAGTCAGAGTGCCTGTGATCTCCCGGTTCCAACACCAAGGAGACTGTTTGAGTCCGTACAAGGACTTGCGCAAGCGCTAGACCTTGTCACCGTCCTCAAAGCCTGGTGGTTGGGCCACGTAAATCTCCTCATCCAGAGAGCCATGGAGGAACGCATTGTTCACATCCATCTAGTGCAGTTCCCAGTCATGCTGAGCCACCACACCAAACAGAGCGCGAGCTGAGGTCATGCGGCCGACAGGTGCAAAGGTGTCAGTGTAATCAACGCACTCGATCTGAGAGTACCCTTTGACGACCAAGCGAGCCTTGTGGCATTCCAGTGAGCCATCCGGCTTCACCTTCTTGCGAAATACCCACTTGACCTAAATCGCCTTCCTCCCAGGTAGAAGGTCGACTAGCTCGTAAACTCCATGCTCTCGGATCGCACGAAGCTCATCCTTGCAGGCGGCACGCCAGGCGTCAGCATCCTCTGACGAGAGGGCGTCCCTCAGTGTGCCTCGATTAGGCGCCAATGAGGGAGTGCTCTGAGTGGCGAGTGCACACGCCTCAGAACTGGGCCTGACAACCACAAGGTCAGCTGTTGCATCACAAGCGGCACGAAACTCGCGAGTGACAAGATCGTGCCCTACAAGACATGCTGGATGTACCTCTGTGTGATCTGGACGGACACTCAGGCCGAGGGCCTTTGTGCGGGGATCGCCATTCGCAACGCTGTGAGTGGAGCGCCTGGGTGCGAGATCTGACACTCGCTGGGCTCCGGAGCCCAACGGTCGAAGACGACCACCGGGGTCACGCGAGTAGCCTGGGCTCGAAGGGCTGATCGCAAGCTCAGAGACAGGCATGACCACATCCGATGAGGACTCAAGCACAGGGGTAGGTGATGCAGTGGGAGGAGAGGCTGGTGAACGGATGGGAGACGCAGGACTGGGAGTGGCAGCAGGACCGCCCATAGAGACAGGAGTACCGTTAGACAAAGGGACAACATCATGGGTGTCTGTGGGGCGCGAGGGCGTAGGAGAGGAGACAGAATTGACGTGAGAGGTCTCTGGGCCGACAGCGATGATCGCCGGGTCATCAAGAGCCGGAGACTGAGAAGTGGAGGGGGCTCGTAAGGACACATCAGCCGGACGAGAGGTGCTCGTAGGCTCAGACTCCCCCATCCGTCGAGAAACCTCACACGTAGGAACGTCTGTGAAAGACATCGACACAATCGAGGTCAGATCGCGGTAGGTGAGAGACTCAGAAAGAGAGCGTCGTGGGACTCAACAATGCGACGATGGACGGGGTCCCAAAAACGCCAGGCCTTCGACCACGGGGAGATACCAACGAAGGCACATAAGCGACCACGCGGAGAGACTTTGGACCCCTGCTGACCCTCCGTGTACCACACAAAAGCCACTGAGCCCCAGACACGAGCAAGACGCAGATCGGCACGGTGGCCAAACCAGAGCTCCCACGGTGTAACGTGGTCCGGGAGAAGACTGTGCGGGAGGCGGTTCCAGACCCACGTCATGTAGGTGAATCCTTAAGAGGCGAAGGATTCCGCGAGACCGCACTCAGACTGCATAGCACGAACCGCATCCTCCATGGTGCGGTTCCAGCGCTTAGAGACACCGTTCTGCTGAGGAGTGGCGGGAGCAGAGACCTGGAGAAAAGTCCCGCACTCGGTCAAGAAACTGTCCATGTCGCCAAGAAACTCGCCGACTTGTAGCTGTCGTCACCGTCTGACCAGGCACTGACGCCTTGTCAGGGGCAATATCGCTAGGAAGCTTCCATGCATTTTCTCAAGGGGCAATGAGCAGCACACAGCTGCAGCAACGACTGCGGCAGTAGTAGCAGTAATAACAATGGAAGCAACAACATCGGCAGCTGTTGTGCAATACAACATGAGTGGCGGTAGAGTAGCCGCTCACAGCAACGGCAGCAGCGGCGGCAGCAGCCGTAGCAGCCGCGGACGGCAGCATTTGCAACACCTGCGCTTGTGGCTGTAGCAGCAGCAGCGGCAGCTATTGTGTGCCGCATAGCAGCAGCAGCGGCGACAACAATGGCGGCGCACAGCAACAACAACAGTGGCGGTAGTGGCAAGTAGTAGCGGTGGCAGGAGCAAGCAACAAAAACTGCGGCGGCACACAGCAGCAAGCATCAATAGTAGGGACGGCGCACAACAACAGCACTAGTGGCGGAAACAATAAGCAGCAGCAACAGCTGTTGCACAGAGCAGTAGTAACTGCAGCATCGGAAGTAGCAGCAATGGCAGCAGTTGCACCTGCCGCCGCAACTGCTGCTACCGAAGCGAGGAGGACCTCGCAACCCTCCTATGAGGCCCTCCCCCTCTGAGGGGATCCCTCGAGCCCCCTCAGGGAGGGGCCCTCGGAGGGGGCCCGTCGGCCCCGTGAGCCCCCTCAGCCCACTCGGCCCCGTCGGCCGACCGACGGAGGGGGCCGCAGCGAGAGAGGGGCCGACCCCCCCCATCCATTCGCTCACTCCCACCCACCCCGCTCGCTCGCACAAGCGAGCAAGGGAGCGAGTGTGCATGGGAGGGAGGGCCAACCGGACCCCCCTCCCCCTTTCCTTCCCCCCGTCGTTTATGTTCTCAATTGCCCCAAATTAGGGGCAATCGAGAATAGGGGGGATGAAAAGAAAAAAAAAGAAGTTGAGAGAAAAAGGGGAGGGGGACTGAGGGCAAGTAGAGGAGAAAGAGAGAGAGAGAGAGAGAGAGAGAGAGAGAGAGAGAGAGAGAGGTGGAGGGAGAGGGCAAAGGAAAAAAAAGGAGGGGGTGAGGGCGAGAAAAGAGAAGAAAAAAAAAGAAGTTGAGAGAAAAAGGGGAGGGGGACTGAGGGCAAGTAGAGGAGAAAGAGAGAGAGAGAGAGAGAGAGAGAGAGAGAGAGAGAGAGAGAGGTGGAGGGTGAGGGCAAAGGAAAAAAAAGGAGGGGGTGAGGGCGAGAAAAGAGAAGAAAAAAAATGAAAAAAGAAAACAAAACAAAACAAAACAAAACAAAACAACAAACAAGCAAAACAATCTATGAATACATGCCACCGACAACCGTAGATGTAACCCGTCTAGTAGCTTCCGCAACATCACCCGGAGTGGCGGTAGCCATAGCAGCCATAGCAGCAACAGCAGCTTCCGCAATAGCAGCGGCAGTGGCGGTGGAATGGCAACGACTGCATAGTGCATATCAGTTACAACAGCGCCTGCAGTGTCCCCTTCCATGTCGACAGCGGATTGTCGTCGGCGGCGACTTCCTTTTCAAGACGCGTTGTGGACCGGCGTCTCTCTGGGGCCCGTGGACTGGTCCCCACATTTCAATCAGTAGGATCGACAATGTATTCGGGTCTTTCCATCTCCGAGGGCTTGGTCGTCTACCACTTGGAGCAGCAGCCACACCTATAGGTGCCACACCTTCTGTTATTGGAGCAGTTTTTGCTCCTTTAGTGGGAGCACACTAGCAGTCGTAGCTGGTGAGACTCCCTTCTCCGGGCGTGCTATGGTAGTATAGCTCGTCTCGTCTGGTCACGTTTGTTGACCTCGACATCGTGACCTATAGGAGTGACCTATGTCTACTGGTCTCATCCTCTCCCGTGACTTGGTGTTTACCACCGGGAGTAGGTACCCTCGGCACCTTTCCATCGTCTGGCACATGAGATGAGTGTGCAGACATCTGCGCAGGTATCTTACGTGTTCGCCTGCTACTACTGTAGTGATGGACGTCATGGTTGGCGTTGTTCCTGGATGTGCCTTCGCGGCTGGCATCCACCTTGGCTTTAGCCTCATCCGAGCATGCGTCCTCCATACCATGCGGATCTGCCAGCGTTGGTAGATGCCCTAGCTGGACATCTGGCGACCATATTCGCCGAGATCCACGGCCTGTGTTAGATGGTGCAGCGGCTTTGTGACCTCGTTGTCACCGAGCGTGCTTCTGCTACTAGTTAGTGGACGGCCTCCTTGATCTTATCTCTTTCATCCTCTCCTCATTTCTCATCCGATGGTATCCCTTCAGCTCCACCTACTGGCCAGTCCCAGGCTGCCACCATCCTCCCGATCATCCACTCTCCTGCTACCACGATGCCACCTCGAGAGGTCATGTCTTCATGTAGTCGTTCCAGTCTTGTGTGCCCGCGACGTCAGTGTCAGGGCTCCGCATGCCGTGCTTGTGCTGGTCTTGATACATCCTCCACCTCCTCGGCTTTCGTTGCTGTACTTGTTGAGGGAAGTGCAGTCACCGTGCATTGCCTGCTGTGACCATAGCGATAGGATCCGCGCTCACGCCATGCCATGGTGCTCGAGCTTCAGCTTAGGCAGATTTAGATGATACGGTGACAACACATGACATAGAGTCAGATCCTGACATGGCATTCATGGTGGAGACTTGCGTGTCATCGAGCTCGACTTCTTTGTCCGGGCTGGATCCAGATCTTCCGGAGCAACAGGGTACGTCAAAAGGAGTGCAGGCCCGGCGTCCTGGGGTGGTGCCACTCGTGGCTCCGACCGGTGGCGGCCCGGCGGTCGTACATGAGTCCCGTACGAATCGGAATGCGTCAACCAGACTTTTGGTGGAGTGTCTGAGGCAGGCTCACACCATTCCGGTGGAGATTGCAGTGCATGAGACATGCACGTCATCGACGTTGACATCCACGCTTGGGTTGGAGCCGGACGTTCTGCAGCAGCAGGTTACATCAGGAGGAGTGCACGTCCTGCATGCCTAGCCAGTGCCACTCACGACTCCGATCGGTAGCGGCCCGGCGGTGGCACAGGAGTCTCGTGGGGATCGGGATGTCCCTTACGGGCTTCCAGGGGCATTGGTACACGAGGGTCACACCAGCCCAGCAACGGTCGTAGTGCATGAGCATAGTCGCCCGCCTGTTCTTTAGAGCAACAGTTCTGATAGATGTCACTGGGACATGTGCTACAGCAGACACAGCGGGCTTCACCTTATCATCAACGCTACTTGAGGACTGGCTTCAACGTCAGGAGTCGCCCATGTTCCCAGAGTCTACGGGTTCCAGTACACACGAAGGAACAGCAACACACATGACGGAGTCAGATGGTGGTCCTTACTCCATTATCAAGTAGTTGATAGTGACCAGTCTTCCCGGCGAGACGGCATGTGAGCGCGAGCTGCGCTTGCTATTTGTCTTGACGGGCATTGTCAAGCCAGAGTCCTGCTCAACTCTTTCCACTATGCCAGTAGTCGAGGACAATGGAGCAGATCCAACCACGCGGATGGAGTCACCTTGTCAGCAGGAGCTGAATTTTGCCCTCTCGTGTTCACCTGTTGGTGACCCTACCGATCACATCGATATTGAGAGTGGTAGTATGTGCACGGATAATATTTCCATATGATCCAGGGACTCTGAGGACTCATTCTTCTCCTTCTCTCTCAGCATGTGACCGCTCATTCCTCCTCGTACGATAGACAAGAGCTGTGGTCGGGATGTCACACCTTCAGCTACGTCCGATTGTCCAGCATCTCAAGATATTGCTAGTTTGGTTGACCCGCAGGAGGATGCTGTATTACCGGCTCCATCATCTTTAGCAGTAGAGATGCAGATGGAGCTGCACTTGCAAGTTCTACAATCTGCGTGTGTAGCATCCAGTGAGATAGAGTTGATCCTACACGAGGCAGACATGGGCCACCTCGACATGTCCGAGACAGATTACGCTGACTTACAGGAGTGTGTAGAGATATTAGAGCGGGAGGTGATGGCAGTGTGGGAGCAACTCTAAGAGCAGGGTAGCACTACTACTATCGACACAAGCTTTCCACTGCTCGGGGAGGATCCCGTACCAGCTCCAAGCATGACGTCCGATGGAGACACTTCTAAAGGTGAGGTGAGCATACCTTTAGTTTGTGCCATCCTTGTTCCTGTCAACTCCATCATCCTTCTTCTTCTGGTGCTGCCTTCACGCACCTTTATCCACTTGCTTCAGCTGCTCCGTCGTCACCTTCGTCCATGAGTGGTGGTCCGATTCATCGTTCCAGCCCTCCTTTTCTTGTGGCGATGTACCTTTTGTGCTTCAGGGTGCTCTATCCCGCCTCTGAGGCCAGCTCTGCCACTTCATCCACACCTGCGTGGTGCTTGTGAATTCCCTTTCCTCCGGTGTACACAGATACATCACGACAGAGATAAGAGATGAGAGACTGTGAGTTGGGACCCTTGGCAGTCTCACGAGGATTGGTACACTCCAGGTGGTGCAGCGGCGATGTGAGGAGTTGTAGCTAGAGACACCACTTCGTCTTTGAGGGTGTCAGTAGACTCGTGCGTGACAGGAGGAGCTATGTTTGTGTGATGGGAGACCACATGATTCATTGCCCAGTATCGTTTCAGCTACGGCATCAGCATCTCCATCGAGGACAACGTCGCCAGGTTCATGTGCCCCGGGGGAGTGTTGTGTGGATCTCATCCTGACTCGACGTTATGGGAGATGGCAAGGGGTCCATGCTCTACTATGAGCATACTACAGGAGCCGGCATGTGGCTCATGCTACGTGCCTACATAGCTGCATGTGTATGGTAGCACTCTGTTGGTCGAGACATGGACACTTGGTGGGTTGTACCAGTGTCACGAGGAGACCATGGGATGGTGTGTCTTGGTGTGTGGCCATACTGCATGTTGCATGTGTATGCGAGCTGGATTGCTCATAGTGGTCGAGACCCGGACACGTGGTGAGTTGCAATCGTGTTACAAGGAGATCCTCCAATGATCCTGTGTGTTGGTTGATGTTGCTATTGTGGGCGGCATACGGACACCTGTTCGATTGCTTGTAGCGGTCGAGATCCAGGCACGGGTACCACCAGTGTTATGGGAGCCGCCGGTCGAGGCGGTGATTACGTCATCATGCTGAGGTCAGATGCATGTTTTGATGCTCCCATTGTATTCTACGTGAAAAGCCGTACGAAATCGACCCAAGAACCGGGTCATTCGGTGCAGGGACGAGAAAGATACGGCCGTGCAAAGGTGGGAGGCGCACCTCCAGAAAACAGGAGACGTACCGGTTCGACCCCGAGCACGGCGGAGCGACTTTCTCGCCCACTGCAGCCAAAGCGCCCCTGGATGGACGCTTAGCCAATGAGGCAGGGTTCATTGGGGTCCATGGGCGCTTCGGGATGGCGGCTGGAGCTGCATTCGCAAGCAAGGGCGCTTCGGGCGGCCGTGACCACCGCCGGCGGTGCTGCCAGTGGCCGTCACGCGTGGAGCACTCAAACGGCCATAACTTAGCCATTTCTTCACGGATTGAGGCGTTCTTTGGTGCGTTGGAAAGCTCGTGACGCGTACTACATGATGCATATGTTTTTTGCATGATTGCGCCTCGATATAGGGCTTCGAGGCGCTGAGTAGCTTGCGGCTGGCTCATAGGGGCTGGTACATAAGGAAGCCTAGGGGTGTTCTAGGCATGCCAATCTTACCCAGAGACTCTGTACATTGCCTTGTACTGATCCATCAAGTCTAAAGGATTCATTCCTTGCCCAACTCTCCTTGTGCTCCAAGTATTGCCTCGCACACGTCCATTCGATCCTACAAGTCTTCCGCAGCGCACCTTGGTGCAAACGCCGCCGGGAGAGTTGCACGGCGGGAACCTCGGTCACTAGCAGCGGTCTTGCTGCTAGGAGAGGGTCGTGCGACATCTCAAGGGTTGGCCCACACACCAAGGATCGAGGGTGGGAGGTTTATCCCAAGGGTTCGGCGTGTGACCGTCACGCTGGGCACCCCTCGGTTCACATTTGGTATCAGAGCACGTGGACGTTCGCTCGGCTTTGCGCGGACCCAAGGGAGGCAGCAGATCTGCCACAACTGCGTTTGGCCAGAATTTTTTTGTCACAACCGAAAGTATGGCAGCCACGGCATACGACCAGGCCTACCTCATGGAGGAGATCCGGCGTGCCCTTGACGAGTTGCGTCAAGAGAACCAGCAGCTGCGTGCGGTGGTTGAGGCGAGGTACGTCGGCCAAGGGAGCAGTGCGTTGGGGGGTGTCGCATTGGCATCCGCACCTGCCTTTCGGTGGCCCAAGCCGAAGGAGCCGGAGTTCTACACCGGCAAGGGCAGTGCGAGGGAGTGGCTCTTCACGGTGAACTCGTACTTCACGGCGTTGGGCGTTCCCGTGGGAGAAGATGCCACGAGGCTGGAGTTTGCACCTACGCTACTCCGGGGAATGGCGCTGCAGTGGTGGTCGGCATTGTGCCGGCGGAACGCCGCTGGTTTGCCGGATGGGCTGGGGGCCGGGCCACGGCTTCAGCCGTTGCTGAGTCTACCGCTGGGGCGGGAAGTGCAGCTCGGTGCGCGGGCGTTGACGGAGAAGCCAGAGACATGGGAGCAGTTCGAGACGATGCTCCAGGCGCGTTTCGACCTCCTCAACGGCAGCCGGGTCGCACGTGACAAGATCAAGCACGTCAAGCAAGGCGGATCGGTCCAGGACTACACTACACGCTTCATGGCCTTGGCGGCGCAGATTGACGACCTCTCGGACGCGGAGGCGTACGACCGCTACCATGACGGCCTGAAGCCGCACGTCCAACGTGAACTCGCGGTGCTCGGGTTGCGGACCTTTGCGGAGTTGGTCTCGGCGGCGGAGCGCATCGACGCGGTAAGCTACAATGCGCGCCGGACCAGCTATGCAACACAACCACGGGTGGAGCAGCCGGGTCAGGCTGTGCCCATGGAGGTGGATGCAATCCAAGCCGGACAGCGGGGCGCGGGCGGACAGCAAGGACCGAGAGGCAAGTGTTGGGCTTGTGGTGAGGAGGGTCATCGCAAGCGGGATTGCCCCAAGCGCAAGGCACAGCAGGGAAACGGGCAGCAGCAGTGAGGAGGGGACGACCTACTGCTGCAAGTCTTTCGTCCGCAAGGGACAGCACCAGCCCTGAAAGGCTTTTGCCGATTAAGGAGCTGCCTCAAGTGTTGTTGCGGAATGAAGGTGAGACCCGGCAGTTTCCAGGGATCATCCTGGAGCTGGTTCTTGAGATTCCGGAGGGGAGTTTCAAGGGTCGGAGGAAGCTACGTGGGCTGCTAGACGGCGGCGC
>SZWC01008587.1:5798-24925 GCA_023375785.1 Penium margaritaceum
GGGGGGGCAGGCGTAAGAGCTCCCACCTGCATCGAAACCTGAAGAATCAGAACCCTAAAAAGGGGGCGAACCTATTCAGAAACACATCTGTACACATTTCAAAAAACGAAAACAATCGCGACAGGAGAGGGGGCAGGGGGGGGAACCAGGTGCAAAAGCTCCCACCTGCACGCGCCAACGCGTCTCACGCTTCTCGATAACCTTCAGGCAAGCACGCAGCGCAAGTACCGCCCACTCCCGCACAGCCAGGCGCGAGTCGCGCAGTGCGGTCCAAATGACGTCGATGAAGGTGGGGGAGTGGACGTTGAATACAGTGGGTGCATTGGCAGCCATCTCCTTCAGTATGAGCACCGCAGCAAACCTCCTGATCTCCACCCTCTCCTTGTCCACTGGCCCGCCTGCCGCGGCAGCAGAGCCTGATGGGGGTAAGGCTGCTGCTCCAAATGCAGCTCCTGCTGCTCCCATGCCTTGCGCTGTCGCAGGCTGCAGCCAACTGAGGGCCTGTTTGACTTGAATCTCCACCACATCGGACGTTAGCGTCCCGCCCGACCGTGCCAAGTGGCCGAGGGCCACGCTGGCAGCCAGGACGGTGTTGGGGTCCGTTTTCTCTTCAAACACACGACGCAGCATGGCGGCGAAACGGGAAATCTTGGCCGCATTCTCGCCCAGCGCCACGTCCATGAGCTGGTCGATGGCGTGCACGGCGCCAAGGTTCTCGGCAGGGTTCGCCGAGTCGATCATCGTCGAGATTCTGTCGAAGAGAGATTCAACAAACCGTGTGAAGCTCTCACCACTAAGGTCCCGCGCCTCCTCCTCCACGTGCTCCCTCAGAGTGACCGCCCCTTCTTCCTTCGGGCTAGGGTTCTGCGTGCACAGGTCCGACAGAAGCCTTCGCATCAGGTCTTGCGAGGCAGGCCCGTGCCCGTGTCCATGTCCCACCCCGCCGCCGCCGCCCCCACCGCCCATCACCCCAACCCNTTGCTGATGGTGGTGGTGGTGATGATGCTGCAGGCCGCGGTTCGGGCCCCCGCCGGAGGTACCCGCCGCGCCGCCTTGTGCGCCGCCACCACTGGCGGCGGCGGTTGCGGCGGCCGCCTTGGCAAGCGTCATCGAGCCCATGGCTGGATGACGTCACCAGTAGCTCGAGAAAAGAAGCCGGATCGAGGGTCCCTTTCCTCAGAGCAAGAATCGCTCTTTTCGCGGTTCTCCCCTGGCGGGGGCCAGAGAGTAAGATGAGAAAATGTCGCCTCAGGCAGGCCAATCTATCACGGAAATTGCATTGGGCTGACTTGCATTGGCGGCGTGGCACGCTGCGGCAGCCATTGGTACGGTCACGTCAGCACGGACTGCTGCGGTCATAGTCACACGGCCGACGCGGGACACTGTGGTCGAGGCAGCGACGACAGCGCGCACCATGGCCGCTGAATGCGAGGCTGAAAACAGCTTCTTAGTCCATGGCTTGATCACTGGCTCAGAGCTTATCGCAGCAGCGAACTACGGAGAGCACCTCGAGAAACGGGGGGGAGGGACATCGGCAGGGCAGGGCAGCAAACTGCAGCATTCAGAAACATGTCCAGTTGTAGCGCATCGTTACAGTATAGTCACTCGAATTTGCGCTTTATCACTTCAGGTATAACGCGCCTACGGAATACAGAAATACAGAGATTACAGGATTCTGGTGACTTGTCACCAGAATCTTGTACAGATTTGTTCCCCAACCATTGCGATATTGTCGCAAGACCGAAGTGTAACAGCTACAGTTTCAAGATTTTGAATATTTCACATGGAAATGCAATTTCTAGACTTGCCACAGGATGATATGCCTACGACCACGCATACCAACGTTGAAATGCAAGGGTACTTGTGAGAATTTAAAATTTTCACACTAAATTAATGCTAAAGGGATACAAATAGGCCCAATTTTTCCTGACATGTCTTTCAACCTAACCTACTTCGGGTCTATTTTTTATATTATCCTCGATGAACTTCATGATTGTGTTGTCTCTGAAATTTAGCGCATATCGATACATGTAAGAGACTTCCGTGGGATAGCATTGTTGTAGGACCTCTGCGTAAGACATCCTTAAGAAATTCTTAGTGTGATTAACAAGAAAATACATTAATAGGAATCCATCCTTACCATGATTTTTCAATAAAAACAATTTTTTGAACAAGAATCTTGTGCAAAGAAGAAGATTTTTATCCTCCTACCTTCCATAGGTCATGGAATGAATATCTCTCACCTTGTGAAGTAGTTTCAACATGGCGATGAAAAGTTCCACATAGTTTATTCTCACGTTTATGACTTATATCAGGTTATAATGAGGGTATAAGGCAACTCAATGACACATCCTACCAATTTATTACTTGTTATTTTATTATGAATATGCATGTTCTCCCAACGTACTAAGGCTAGAATTCATGATGGAAAACTTGCACCAATGATCATCCAAAAGTTTTAACCCTTCTCATTCTATCCATGTATTACTTGGAAACTTTTCAATTGAAACATTGTGTGATCAAGTCCAATAATTAAGATTTCTCTTGTACAAAATTTTAAATCTTCATGTTTTCAACCCAATTGCACCATTTTACTAGATATGATTAATAAAATTGTTAGACTTTCTTTTCTATTAATAACACCAAAGAATAAATACACAGTTTAAATAAGGGAAAAGGCCAGAACAAGAATGAAGAGCACTCGACCGTAGCATCATGAAAATTTTATCCTTCATAAAAGCATTCAAAACAACGCTTTGATGAGATACAAGAAGGATCATTCCTTCTAATGTGTATGATTTGTTTTTATAAAGATGATCTGTGAGAAAACATAAAGACTCATATTCTCAAATAGAAAGGGTAATTATTTTGCATACCACCTGTTCTCACAACTCATGCACATCATACCAAAATTACACCCAAAAAAGTGAGGAGGTAACTTTGGAAACAATTACTACAAAATTCACGAAATTCATCAAATGCGTCTGATGGCCAATTGAGAGACAATCATAATATCCACTACAAAAAAAGTGATTTTGTAAGAATTTATTACTCCACATACCCACATTCCACACCTGTTCAAGTTCAAGGACAGCATTGGAACAGGACCCCATTATTGACCAACACTAAAGGGCAACATGGCAAATCATATTGAAAAAAGATGACACGTTCACAGATTTTCATTCAAAATTTGATAGATTCTCATCGTGCTCAACCATAGGACCAGTGCATATGTGACAGTATCAACTCTCCAATAAACAAGGATCGTTACTTTTGCTCTACCGACCATCACCGACCATGTGTTAAGTTTTTGTGCACAAATTGGTTTGCAACCTTAACCACTGAAACCATTGTTAGACCATCACATTCTTAAGAAAACAAGTGACCAAACCCCAACGTACGATCCAACCACATTTGCCCACAACCCATCGTCGAAGAGTATGACGGCACCCCATTACTGTCTTCTCGTCCGTGTGAAATGTCGTCCCTAACATCTCATGCTACTTACTACCACAAGAACGTGCATAAAAAACATTTCCCAAATCATTTCTCTGATTTGATCCACCTTTCAAATGTAATGGTTCACAATTTCCATGGTTGAGCATGTGGGGTTCTATGCAACACACAAAACCATAACGTTTTAGTCTATTCCCTTGCCATAGGTACTACGTATCCAATTCGCAAACATGGCTATAGAATTCTTTAAGAATGAACTTTCAAATGGGTTGCGTCGTTGGGACCGAGTCGGTGCGTGGTGTGAAGAGGAGGCATTATGTTAATCAGCCATGTTACGTCCGCGAGAATTCGTTGGTACGTGGGCCACCAAAAAGGCAGACTTTGACAATTCACTTTTGTGGAATGGAATGCCATCATGGAATACCTCATGACCTTAATCAAAGATCATGGTTTGGATCCTGGGTAATTGCATGCCCACTCTGTGTATGCTGAACACTCTTGATCCTTCGGAGCCCTAGTTGTACACAAAGCATCCCAACCCTTGGTGTACTTAGAACTCGTTATGATTTAAATGTATTCCCCAAATGGCATATTAGGTGTTTACAACATCCCATAACCTGATGTGGCACCTGAGTCTTGTCATATTCGTAGTGTATTCATTGAATAATGTGTGATGTGTCCACTATCTGCGATGCCCCTTATCAAAGGAAATCTATATATCTGTGGTATTTGTTCCTAAAATGTTTTTTTAAAAGTCCTGTCCGACCCATTTCAACACTTCCTCACCCCAAGTGTGTCCATCACTATAGACATCCTGAATTTCATGGTCTCAAATAGGAAGAACAATTTGGGAGACACATATGGTTTGACATGTTATCCATACCTCAAAGGAAATATTGTTATGTGTTTCATTAGATTTGTTTTTTTGTGTCATAGATTACATGTTAAAGTTGAGGTACATACGTCACCATACTACACAGAGCTCTTTATGCAACTTACATGATTCCCTACTCTACCGTCTACTATCATATCATCATCAAACCCATCGACATGTTTATGAAGTATTATTTACTAATGTTCATTTCCTGAAGTTTGTTGAAAACTATAATCTTGAACTAGTTGTAGATGACAAAGAAACCATAAGGAAACAAAGTATGAATGTTAATTATCAATAGAACAGAGGTGTTAGGTCACATACACTTATTTTCAATTGAACGTATACGGGTAATCCACGCAAAAAACGTATGAAACTACATCCCAAATACTCTGCCCCTTCATTGAATAAACTTCATTGTAAGAAAATTCCCTAAAGGGGGACGCACACATGCTACTGTATAGGTGGGCCACATGAAATCCGGTCTCTTCACTCTCTGTCCCATAGGATGTGAATTCTTATCTTACATCATATGACAACCCTATTGGCACCACTCGTGTTATGGGCCACGTGTGATTTGACCTCGTGTCTATGCACTCTGATACTTATCTTTACTTGACCACAGTCTTCATCATCACATCAATGGAGGCTACTTCAATAGCATAATTGGCACAATCAAAACAACCGCTCATTACATATGGAATTTAAACAAAGAAGTGGTAATGGACACATGAATACCAGGGTACACACGTATGCCATATAGGGAAAGTGAATGGCATGTATGCATCTACATACATCATTGTGTCTCTTCATCTTTAAAGGAGTCAAAGATAGACTGGTTTGTAGACTACCAATCCTCATAATCATTTTTCACATAGTTGTAGGGTTCATCCCCCTCTAACCACTTATGGAAGGACAATTTGTCTTTAATACCACTCTGATTTAAAACTTTGAGAGTCCTAGGGTTGTCAGCATGAGAGGAGAAAAATGTGTCTACATTATCACGTGCTCCCATAGTGACTTCTTCCACGAAATCACGTGGTACAACAATTCCTAGCAGGGTATCACTTATTACAATAGTTATTGTTGTAGAATCCCCTCATTCTATAGTTATTTCTAGGCCATGACATTTTAAAGTTCTTCCTTTTGATGCTAATCCTTTACTCCATGCCCGTCTGTCACGAGCTCAAACTCAGGTGCAACATTTGATTCTGCTCGTTAGCCAAGTCCTCGCTTTGCCATCCGGTAGCCACGACCACGATCATTGTGCACTCCTTGTCGTGTAATGTGCTGCCTTGCCTTCGATGTTGTAACATTGGGAGAAGAGAGGGCTTGTGAGTTTGTGCACAGATAAGGCACATGTGCAGAAAACCTCTAGTGGCTAAACATGTGGTCATGCTTCTAATGCTCTTACTAATCCTTGGGTTTGGCTTTTGGTCTCCTAGATCCTTGCTTCTTGCTTTGAGGACCTCACCCTATCTAAGCGTATTGCACCTTGTGACCTCAGGCATGGGGTGGCGGCAGGCCCTCTTTTATGCCATCTTTGTGAGGTGTATGTGCATGTGTATCCTTACATTCACCTTGGCATCAAGGAGTGGGCTAGCTGCGTATTGCCACGGGTAGCCATACTCAACCCACTATCTGCAGCTACACTTCTTCACATTACAGTCCACATCATGCATAGAGAGGCTCTTTTGTCACGAGATGGTCCCATAGAGTGGTACTGCCAGGATGACATCATACTCCTTTGCTAATTATACGTAATATTCTCACTTTCCATTGATGAGCGGGATGAGCGTTCCGTCACAGTTATTTGTAACATTCCAACGTATGGAAAAAATTCTATAGCAACACATAAAGTTGTTCAAAGAAGTATAAGGGGTAGCGATGGAAGAAGTTCATGATGCAAGAATTCAAGGACAACCACGTTGCTCGTCGTGTGTATGCCACATAGTATTTGTATGCAAACCGTACTTAACTCAAGGTCTTTCTCATTGGTCTGAATGGAACACCCACTCTCTTAAACCAAAACCACCATAAGCTTCAACCATTTCAACTTCAATTAAATAGGATGTACAACTTTTTCATATCATTGAAAGAATAAAACATACACTATGAATTCAAACATAGTTCCCACCAAAGTAGAGTTGTAATGGAACATCTACAATAAAAAACATCACCAAGTGCTCTACTAAGTTCTTTTTGTTCCACTTTGACAATATTCAAACATGATGAAAGCATGGTATTAAGAGAAATCTTAGGACATACCCTTTCATAGTCATACCCCATTGTTGGTATGGCACCAATTTGTTTTTGCAAAAACCATTGAAAGGAATGTGTATGTGTTCATTACTATGAAGGGCTGAGAGATTTTCTAAAACAAGGGGAGACATTGAAATGTAGATTCTCCACATGCAAAAGCCCCCAATTCAACGCAATGGAAAGTATGAGAAACACCCAGATTTGGGATCAAGAGTGTGTGCCATAAATAAAAGTTGTGTTAATGCTTCAACATGTTATATATGTAGATAGAAAGGGAGCTACAAAGTGATGCTATTGGAGTGGAAAGACGATTGAGTAGTTTTCTGAAGTAAAGATCTTATAGGTCATTCGATAAAGCTAGCGCCACATAATTTGCTGAACATCACTTACAAGTTGGCACCCAAAGAAAAACATGCAATATTCCATGTTTTCATGTTTCAATTTTTAAGTAATGAATATCTTTGACAAGATTACTTACATGTGATTACGTAAACTATTTTCCATTTTTGGTATTCCTCATAGATGATGGGTGGATTGAACTAAAAACCTGACATCCTTTATGAAAACACTTTGTTCAATGAGGTGAGTAGTGATCTCCATGGCTGGATGAAGGCTTAATCAACCCATATATGACTAATTTCCTCACTTGTGAAAGTGTGTATCAACAAGTTTATTCGGAAGTGAACAAACAGGTGAACATGTATTGTGAACATTAACTGCTAAAAACAACATAAAGCCCATCATAATTTTGAATCTATACAAGGAATGTACATCAAGGCTTTGCTCACATGAATTCATGTATGTTGTAGTGATGCGATAACTCTGCTAGATTTATGCTAAAACCAGGCACAGTTGTATCATGATTCAAAGACTCTAACAAGCACTTGCAGATTTGTTTTTGACTTTTCAAGAACATTCTAGTCAGGAAATTTCAACTTTACAGACAAGTTGACAACTGGTTTCATATCTCAAGTGTTGTGTTCATGCTTGGGAGTGTAAACAGCTACGTTGGGAAGTCCAAGAGAAGAGTGATCACCTCGGTTTTCTCACCTACATTATGCGACTCAACAACTACCTAAGATGAGGCTGGTTAAAGGATGCTGCCTTACAAGTTGTACACATGCCATTGAATAAGCAAGATTGAGGTTGTCTGGGCCGGTTCATGACCTTACAATGAGTCACTCCATCATCAATGCCTCTTCTAATGTTGGACAACGCTTTACTACATTTGTTGGTGGTATAGTTAAGACCGGTACCTACGATGAAGCAGGGGAAAACTAGAATGAAGCGAGAGCAGTAGTATAAAAGGAGGGGTTGGTAGGCTTCACACTTCATTTGAGCATCCTGGAGCATCTGAGTGTCAACTACCAATAGCAAAGTCAGCCTTTTGAATTTGCACCCAGTTCTGAATTGTGCTAGAGTTCTTCCTTGTCAACCCATTACACTCGGGAACACAGCTAGCTTGGCTTAGGGGGGCCTTGATTTTGTGAAGGCCTGTCTACTTGCAAGACAAGCCATGACTCTTCTCCAAGGGCTCAATGCCAGGCAAAACATTCTGCTGAGCTTGGGCCAGGAACATAGTCATATCTTTGTGTTGTACATATGCTACTGTGAGGCTAGTACATAGTACTACTCTACATGTGCTTTTGTATTTTCATGATGCAATCAAAATCCCACAAAAGACATGCTTGCACACTTTGCCTTTTTACACCATGTACATGTTTAGCTAAGCACATCGGGGTCTAGTGACGTTAGCAAGGCCTACTCAACCTTTGCTGTGGATGTATAGAATTTCAAGAATGTGGATGCTTTTAGAAAAAATGTTTGCATGTAGAAGGACACTTTTTCATACAATAATCGTGAAGTGTGTGAATTTGGGGTGATTAGCCATAATCTCATTAACCAATAACATAAGAAAAAACATTGTTTTAAGTGGGTAAAGAACATGTTTACTTGCATATTTCAAAATCAACATGTAAAAAAGGATGTCATTTCTTGTTTTTAATGTTGCATCTTGAATAAATGGTTGTGTTCGAGACAAATAAGAGGAGACTTTGGTTACTTTCATTAATGAATAATGGTGGAAGCTTTTGGTCATTCATCATCTTTTCATGTCTGAGAATGATAAGGAAAATCTAAATGTTTTCAAAGTAAGAAGGGCTTTTCTCAGGTGGACTTCCAACGGATGACCACCAAATTTCACACATTAATTTTGTGTTCGAAACCTATTACAACTGTATTGATGTTATGGGTTTTTCATGAATTTATGGCACTTAAGATCATTGAACATGTTTACAAGGGATAAAGTTAGACAATTATATAGGTTAATGTAGCAAAGTAGTATATGTGATTGTGTAGTAAAGAGAAACATGAAGTAGATGATTCTTGTCACCCTAAACACCCTTCTTTCCCACTCAAAAAGGAAGCAGTTTATTGTTGTGTTGCTTTAATTTTGTTCAACAAAACATAAATCCATCCATAAAAAGGAGGAAAATGGTACCAAATCCAAAGCTCTATTTCAAACGGTTACAAAGAATACACCATGAAAATGCCAAATGTTTTACATGTTTGATTTGCATGATCCATTTTAATGGATGTGTTAAACATGTTATTTCATTGATTTAGTTTATAGATTTACAAATTGACCCAAATTGAATCAATATATTATGTTGATTGATATAGGTGATGAATGATTTTCCTTATGGCTCTATAAGTTTGTAATTGAGTTTGGTGTAACCAACTGAGGTTTTGAGCATTCACCTATTCACGGCCTCTATTTTGACCTAGACTCTTGTAAATTATATTCAAATTGTCAAATGTATCAAAATTATGTAGAATAGAGCCTTTTTATTCACGTTTTTTAACCACCTTCACAGCCTTTATTAGGTACAAGCATTACATTACAGATTTTAAAGTTTGGAACAAGGTTTGTTTGACTTGAAATGATTGTTACAAAAAACCACGTCACTTCTATAACCAAAAAGGTGTAGACATTCCCATATCCAGTGATTTAGTGATTCCTTATATGCTCCCACATATCTAGAAAGTGCCAAATCTACTTGAATGATAAGTTGAAAGGCTAGCAAGCTCACATGATAGGAAGAACCAAGATCAAAATTTATCAAGCTGAACACAATTTGTACTTGGAACATTGAACACATGTTTGCACATTGGCACATTTTGATTTTCCAACACAAGCACAAAACAACAGTTTCAAGCTACATGAATGGCACAAAAATAAGATCAAAACCGAAGGAAAACATTGAAAATCAATTAACTTTGAAAAGTAGAATAATGACATCTTCGTAAGATTTATTATTAACAATATTGTACACAACCAAGGTGATAAGATCAATACATGAGTTAAATGAAGCAACATATACAGATAGCAACTAGAAAAGCTTGAAATGTCCTTAAGGTTGCAACTTTCTCCTCATGGATAATACTACCCTCAAGAGCCAGAAATAATGACACCTGCTTAATCAAGTTCCATTTCCACCACTTCGATAAGTAATGTCATCATCACAAATCCCATATCTTGTGAAGGGATTATGGAGAGACCCTATGAGGTACTTCACTATAACCGTTAAGTAGGAAGTGATAAAGAAGTCACCAAGGTAAAGAATGATGCATTGGAGAATCGTGAGTGTGGACTAACACATGTGGTGGTAAAATAGGTGAGCTAAGAATGGTGTTTTCCAACCTTTCGTCTTGCTTTTCATCAACTTTACTATGTTTAAAATCATCTCAACAATAGTAACCCATAAATTCACTCAATGATCTTGTGTAATAGAGGCCTTTCTACTTCTCCTCAAACTAAGAGTAGTATCGTTGTAGTAGTGAACCGGTATAAAATGGAAATAATAGTAGACAATGACCCTACATGATTGCAAAAATAGAAGAAATTTAGTTAAATTAAAATTGAAAAGTATAGATGAGAGCCAAAACATGATGTGAGAAAACAATGAAGACGAGGGAAGAGAATTGATTGGACTTTCGTGAAAAAAATCATATACATTAACCAAATAAGTTATCACTACATCAAATAATATGATGATTATAAGCAATTAAATCAAAGGTGGTTTTGATGACAAGAACATGAACATGTTAAGTTCCCTTTTTTATAGCATTCTAGCAAGAATGTTACATGAGCATTATCCAATGCCATACCTTAAGTTTCTATTTATGCAATAGAATGGCAAAAATGTTGTTCTAACAAACATTTGGCTTGGTTGAATTGGATTTGTACCACATCATGAACTATTCTACCACCAAAAAAATTCTTGATGAAATGTAACCATGCTTTCTACCAATAATGTGTTATGTTTGATTTTATTGTTTTGAAAAGGTAAGAGCATGGTTGCAATCTGCACGATTACTACAACCCTTTTCTTCCTTGTGTCGCATCTGTAATAAATTTGGTGGCATACAAAATTCCAACATTATTTCTAGGATTTTTTAATTAGATCATTTATGATTTTTGGTCAAAGCGAGATTCCAAATCAAACCATGGACTTCTCATGAGTCCCACTATGGACCTCCTCCAACACATGCGCCCTGTCTTTGAGAGCCCCATTTGACCTCTGAGATATGGTTCTAAGAACATTCATATGACAATGACTTTGCATCACGGCATACCATTCATTCATGTCTCTATAGTAATGTACTTTCTCATCGTTATCTTTTCTAGTACCCATCACTCCAACCCTTTTCATGTTGGTGGTTATGGTGGTGGTTGTGATGTTATTCGCCACTATTTGAGAGGTTTCATTGAACGTTACTGGTAAAACAATTGAATTCCATTGTGGCTAGCTATAGTTGAAATGTTTTCCTTTTCAATTTTCTTTTAGATTCAGGTTAGATTAAGTCTTGTAAGATACAACTGAGAAGGGGTTTCCCATTGTCCATTTATGAATATCATTTTGACAATACTTTGGTGTATTATTTTGTAGGGATTTGAAATCATTGTAGTGATAAGAAAAGTTTGAAACCAGATTTTTAAAGTAATGTTACGGTAATGACACATAAGGTTGTGGATTTTACTAAGTAAATCTCAGATAAAAAAGCCATTGAGTGCAAGCATTCCATTAGCCTTGGAGCTCATGGCACGAGGACACACATACATTAAAGAGTTATCACATATCCAAGTAAAGATATTAAGAGTTGGAATGGATAGAAGATCAAATCAAGGTAAGAAAAGGGCGTAAGGTATGTTTTCATAGTTTATGTTGGTAAACTATGGTACATGCATGGTACTATTTGTGAACTGCTTTTCTTCTGCAACAATGGCTAAACTCAATGTATATGCTTAGTTGCCCATGAAATAAAACAATCATACAAAAATTGTATGGCAGTAAAATGTTCAGTGCAGCTTGAGTCATTTTCAATGCCAATAAAAATCATATAAACCGATTTCATGAAAATTTTGGGGCCCTTGTGTCCATGCACGATTCACAATTTACTCTGCATTGTTCATGATACATCTTGGTTAGTACACGCATGTGTGGCCAAGGGTGATCGATATTGCAAGTATGACCTTACATGTATTTGTCAAGCGTTGCATGGTGTACCTCCTCTTCCTCCTGTATTCCTCCCTCCAAAACGCCTTTTCTCCCCATGCATTGCCCTCTTTCTTGTCTTCCTCCTCATGACACTCCGTATCTTTCCCCATCCCTTTTTTCTCATTGTTTTCCCATTATCGTGTCCTCTGCCCTTATGCGTCTCTTATTTGTTTTTTTCCCATCTCTTCACACCAATGTATCTTTATCCCTCCATGTTTCCTTTCCATGATTCGTCCCTCGATCTCACTTCTTCTTTCTATGATTCTTTTCCTGTCATTATTTTGTAAGTGCATTAGTACCAATGTGCATTATAGTACATTGCATTACATCATCATATAGTGAAGTGAATAAAAGTTCATACTATTTCATCAAAGTGTGTCATAGCGCACCATGGTCCATCGTAGCGCTCGTGTTACACCATGGTATATTTCTTTGCATGTAAGTGCATTATGGTGCATGGAAGTGTACCATAGTGAATTTTGGTCCATCACGATGCATCGTAGTACACCTTGGTGTATTGCAACAAATATAAATGTAGTGTGTTTCATGCGAGTTTTTCAAAATGCAACATTGTGCATTGTGGTGTTTTGTATTCCACCATGGTGTATTGAAGTGTGTTAAATTGCATTTTTTTGTATATGAGAGTGCTTCATTATGTACCATGGTGCCTATTTTCCATTGAATATACCATGGTACATGGTAATGCATACAAGTGCATCATGGTGCATAAGAGTCCATCATAATGTGTCATGGTGCATCATACAGAATTGTATTCGACCATGGTGTGTGGTAGTGTATATACGCACATTATGGTGCATTGAATTGCATAAGTCTAACATGGTATTTTGTTGTGGACCATATCACACCATAGTATATGGCTATGCATACAAGTGCACTATAATGCATGGGGTTGCGTCATACTGTACCATGATGCATCATAGTACACCCTATATCACCACAATATATTGAAGTACATAAAACTGTATTATGATGCATGGGAGTGCATCAAAGTGTATCATGGTGAGCCATAATTCATTATGTTTCATCTTGGTACAAGGGTGTCAATGTAAGTATAATATGGTGCATAGATGTGCATCACAGAATACCAAGGTGCATCAGAGTGTATCTTATTTCACCATGGTATATGGCAATTAATAGTAAATGTACATTGTGGTACATGGGAGTAAATCATAGTGTAACATGGTACATTGTATTCAATTGTATTTCACCATGGTTTATGGCATTGCATACACGTGTATTATGCTATATGCGAGTGCATCAAAGTGTTCTATGATGTATGGTAGTACATTGGATTATAGAATGCTGTATGGAAGTATGTAAAAGAACATTATGGTACATGGGAGAGTATTATTTGGCACCATGGTGCATTGTAGTACATAATGTGACATCATGGTGCATAATAGTATAGGAAAGTACATTCGGGAACTTGGGAGTGCATTGTAGTATACCAAGGTGTATCATTGTGCATCGTATTGCACCATGGTGTATGGTAGTACATAAAAGTTTTTGATGCTGCATGAGAGTACATCATGGTGACCCATGGTGTAGCCGGGCTTATCATTCAACATCATGGTGCATGGGAGTGCATCAGAATGCACCATGGTGCATTGTAGTAAATGTTCAGCACCATGTGTTCCACAGTACGCAAAATGGTGCATGAAAGTCTATCACTATGCACCATGGTGTATCCCAGTGTATTGTATTGTATCGTGGTGTATGGTAGTACATAAAGTGAATTATGATACATGGGAATGCATTTAAGTGCACCATGGTGCATCAGAATGCAACACAATGCACCTTGGTTTATGGAAGTGCATTAAAGTGTTTTATGGTACATCGAAGTAGAGCACAATGTACCATGGTGCATCTTAATGCATTACACTATAATTTGGTGTATGAAAGTGCATACAGGTATCCTATGGTGCAAAAGAGTGAATTGTAGTAAACCATGGTCAATCAAAGTGCATGAAATTGTACCATGGTCAAAGGAAATGTATTAGAAGTACATGATGGTGCATGAGAGTGCATCATAGTGTACCATGTTGCATCAAAGTAAATTTCATTACACCAGGGTATATGGTAGTGCATGAAATTTCATTATGATGAATGTGATTACATCCGAGTGCACCATTTTGTACCAAAACATGTTAAACTGCATCATTGTCTATGGTAGTATACAAAAGTGTATTTTAGTGCAAGGGAGTGCATCACAATGTACCATGGTGCATCAAATCACATCATATTGCACCATGGTGTATGAGAATATAATACATGTATTATGGTGTATGAGATTGCATCATAGTTTACCATGATGTATCACACTACATCATATTGCAATTTTGTGTATGGCACTACATAAAAGCATTTTATGGTGTATGGGAGTTCATCACGTGTTGTAGTATGGTGCATGGGAGTTTATGGTGCATTCTAGTTTAGCGTATTGTAGTATGGTGCATGATCGTGTGAAAACTTTCATCATGGTGTATGGAATTACATAAAGGTGCATAATGTTCCATTATGGTGGAACGTACCACACCATGGTGTATTGGAGTGTACAAAAGTATGTTATAGTGCATGAGAGTGCATCATTGTGTACCATGGTGTATCCCATTGCATCGTCTTGTATCATGGTGTACAGTATTGCATAAAAGTGTTTCATAGTATATGGGAGTGTATGGCAGTGCACTATAGTACATCCTAGTACATCTTGCTCCACCATTCTGTATGGTAGTACATAAAAGTACACTATGGTAAGTGGGAGTGTATCATAGTGTACCATGGTTCATCATAGTACATCACATTGCATAACGCTTTTGTGTAGTGCATGAAACTTAAATGTAGCACATTGCAATGCATCACATTGTACTTGAACATGAAGCAGTGCCTAAAAATTCATGAAATGCATTATAATGCATCATCATGCACATGATAATGCAATAATCATGAAACATATTGTATTATAGGGTATCATAATGTAGTAGAGTATAAAGTAGCATGTTGTAGTTGTATTACAATGCATGGAAATGCATTACAATGAAAACAAAGATTCCACCTTCATGCATTGCATTCCATCTTTATGAATCTACATGAGAAACCATACACTATAGTGCAACCTAGTGCATCTTAGTGTGTAATGAATCATTGTTCTATGATTGAATGAATTCCACTCTATGTATTTGAATGCATACGTGGTGAGTCTAAGTTCCCAGCAATGTATTAGAATGGATGAAAGTGAAAACTACGCCATAATGAAAAACAATGGATTCAAGTGCATGCTAGGATATCTCATTACATTGAAAGTCATCAGTGTGTATCGAAGTGCCTAAAATGAACCACACATAGTCCAATACATCTAAGTACATGGTAGTGCATTGGAGTGCGATGCAACCATGCTTGTAAGTGTACTTCAAAGATTTATAACAAACTAAAATACAACGCACTTCATTACTGAATATCCTTGAACATAGGTGTCCACAAAAGCTAAACTTTGTTTTTCAATTATCATGGCAATAAGAAGTGCAACATAGTTCATTGGTTCATTATAGTGCATCAATGGAAACAAATGTGCAAAGCCGTATGTTACGGTGTATTGCACTACATAAGTGTGACATCACATTTAGAAATTACACTTGCACATGAAATTGCACACCCATTCTCACACAAACCCATGCTCACACTCAAACGTATTCATTGTAATTGCAAGACTCACTCATGCTCACCCCATGCTATAACTTTTCATCGCAAGACAGTGCCACAACGGTCATAAAACTATGGTTTGATATCACTTACTCAACAATCTTTAGCATTATGCCATTGTGCGAGTTTGCTTATGTGTTTGTGCATGAGTGGGTGCAAGTGCAAGTGAGAGAGCAAGGGTACAAGTGTATGTTTTTGTGAGGGAGGGGGGATACTAGGAAGGGAAGAGGAAGCAGAGGAAGGACTGTTTGAGGGGAAGGAAGAAGGGAGGGATGGCAAGAGGGAGAGAGGATGGTAGGAGGAAGAGGGCAAGGAAACAAGGAGGGAGGTGAAGATGTTAAGAGGAGGGAGTGATAATTTTAACGGGATAGAGAGGGAAGGATGAAGTGAAGGTCAAAGGAATAGTTAAAGTATGAGAGGGAAAGAAGGAAAGAGATAAGGAGAGAGATGTGGAGCGAGGGAAGATGGGAAGGAGAGATCGAGAGAGGAAGGGATGCTGGTAAGAAGGGATGGTTGTAGTGGGGAGATATGGTATACCACTGAGGGAATGATTATTGTTTTAAAATAGTGATAAGAAAAAATAAATCTACGGAGATGGGAAATGTTCAATTTTAAGCCCCATGACAAAGCACCACATTTCAAGGTAGTGTAGGATGAGTATAGTTAGTCACAAGTTCGGGGTACGGTTCCAATTTTCCAAGCCAACGCATAATGTAAATCATGTAACCTAACTCATCCCACAACACATCATATCCATGATGTTTGAAGATGTGCTATAAGCTCATCTGCTTTGTTTTTAGGGTTGCGCTAAAAAAGAGGTGGATGGGCCATGACTTCTCATGCGTCATGGCTTTGACGTACCAGAAGCCTTCACACAAGCTTTGCACTAATCAATGCTAATGCAATTTCACACACTATAGATCATCTCCAATCAGGCTTGCATTTGCATTTGAACTTGCATATTCACTGTGAACACGCACTTGGTCTCCCACTTGCACTTGTACTTATGTCAACACTAAGAATGGTACTCGCACTCACTTGCACACTCGGTCCTCCATCTGTTGAAACAACACACTTCCACTTCTATCCAATCCTTTCATTACAAATAATCATGCAAACAAAACCTACTCACATTGACACTTGCACCTGCATTCTCCATCCCATTTTCCCTGTCTTCTTCTTTCATTCCCACCATGTGATCCATGCACACTACCTTCCTACAACCATCCCTCTTTTATTTCCTCTTTCCCTATGCTCATATTTCTTTACCTTTTTATTTCTCTCATTATATCACCGTCATCCATCATCCCTTATTGTATCAATTTGTTTGTCCCTCCCTCTTTCCTTTTGATCTCCCTCCTCTTACCGCCAACCATAGAATTTTTACATCAAGGCTAGTCTCACTTGTAGTATCCATCCCTCCTTCCCTCTCTCTCCTCATGAGTTCTCCCCCAGATCTCCTCCTCCTTTGATTATCCCTCCCCATCTCACTCTGTGTACCTTTTCATCTCTCGCCCTCCCTACATCCTACTATTTGACTTACAGTACATCCTTTCGCTATTCCTCCTTGCCTCCCCCAAGCCATCCCTCCCTCCCTGAGATTTTTCATTATCTTCATTTCTCTCTTCTTTGATCCCTCTTTCCTTCATTTATTTCACCCTCTTGTTTCTCTTAGTTTTATCTTTCAATTAATGTGCAATCCCTTTCATTATCCATCTTTACCTTCCCTCTCTTTCGCGCCTTCTCTTTTGGCGGCAAGGGAGCATAATCATTCGATTAGGGTAATCTTGACCTGGATTGTACGCATCTCTCAACATCTTGTGAATCCTCGTTTTACCGACTTCGAAATTCATCATTCATTCTTTTGCGGGATGTGATAGGAGTTTTTTGAAGTCTTACTCGTCTGGTAGAACTGGAAGTCTTCCAGGCAACAGGGCGAAAGGCGCCCAAGTAAAGGCTCTTTTTCAGACGGCATGAAAGGGAAAGCAGGAAATCTCTCGGCCGAAATAAATTGTGACGTTTGCTTGAAGGGCCTTCGTCGTTTGTTGGATTGCTGGATTTGACTGATGGACTGCTTTCTCTGATCTTTAGTATTGTATTACTGTCCCCGGACCTAGTCCATCCGCCTTATCAGTGTGGCATGTATTTTCTTGCCAAAAAAGGGTGTCCGGTTGAACGGTTTTTTTCTGCCGAAGTCGTGAACTGATGCCTCCACGCCTTGCGTAGGCAACATGCCGAGGGATGGTAGATCCGGCCGGCGTCATCGCCGAGGACAGCCGACCATCTTCAAGTCTGCACGTCTGCACACATCCACGAGCCTCGTCAACTTCGGCTGCTGTCGCATGACTTGAAAAGCGGACAAGCTGACAAGTTAACAAGCTGGCAAGCTGACGAGAGGACAAGCAGGCAAGCTGACGAGAGGACAAGCAGACGGGCACGCAAGCTGGCAAGCTGGTGTACTGGCAAGCGCGCAAGCAAGGCTGCAAGCTGACAAGTTGACATGACAAGCTGGCAAGCTGACATGTTGCACAGCTGTTGTGCGTGAACTGTCACGGCATCTGTGGGTAGAATTATGTCAGTACGTCAACTCTCTACCTTTTGCCAGAGACCTATCCACTTGGCTTTTGAATCACGCTGAGGCAGCGACTTTCGCATAGGCACGGCACTGTCACAGGCCATGACACAGTCTTGGCCATGGTTTGGGCAGTGGTCGGCATGACTTACGAAACGATACCCTCGTTTTGAAAATCTGTTTGAATTCCATGCACTTGCCATTGATCTGATTCACATGCACGTGCGGCACGGTCCAGGCATGAGGCGTCCGTTTATGGATCATGAAGCCATGATGATGCAGCATGGCATGCCTCCTGGACCTATGCAGCACTTTGGTAATGGAGTAAGATCTCCTCCATCCATGCCCTTCCCTGGCAGAGGGCCAGTGCCAGTCGGGGCTGTGGGGCGCGTTCCAGTGATGATCCCTGAGCTGCCTCCATTTCCACCTGGGCACCTGCCTCTAAACCACCCGGCTTTTGCTGACTTTCCTGTGACGCGCCATCAGTTGCTGCTGCGACAGCAGAGGCAGCACCAGCTGCAGCAGGAGCAGCAGCAGCACGAGCAGGAGCTTGTGCATCATGGGCCACCTCTTCCATTCAACTCGTCATGGCTGGAGCAGCACCAGCACCAACAGCACCACCAGCAGCAGTGGCTGGGGGAGCCCTTGCTACCACCCCCTGTACCTTGTCAACCAGCCGGATTCA